>PVIU01011434.1:0-64845 GCA_004026605.1 Ondatra zibethicus | reverse complement strand
TATTTTTAAAAATAGAAGATAATATGAAATTACTGAAACATACAGTCCTTATCATTTACGAAGCCAAAGCATCAGTCCTAAGTATGATAAGAGAATGCTTACACGAAATGACAAAAAAAAATGTGATTACTTGACAAGGATAAGAATAGTACTGAAACTGAACTAATATGTGATATGATCTCTCCTATTCCAAACCCAGTGTAAATAAGCAGTGGTGCTATTACTTGCTAAAAAATATTACTGCATATTTTTGGAGAGAAATGGCTATAGTGCCAAAGTCTTCCTGATATAAATATTTCTATTTATCAGTTTACTCATCTGAAGTGTAAAGGATATTTTATTTGATTGTAGATCATAAATGTTATATTATAATATAAAATATCTGCAGTAATTTTACATTTATTTTTTCAGATTGTAATATAATTATGGTATTTCTCCCTTGCCTTTCCTCCCTTAAAATACATGTTGTCATTTTTCACTGATTTTTTTACACATAATATTTGTTATATATTTCCTCTTCCCAGGAAGATCCTAGCATTCCCCCATGAAACCTCCTTTCTACTTAGCCACTCTGGGTCTGGGGATTGAAGCATAGTTATTTTTTATTTTACCCTTAATATCCACTTATGAGTGAGTACACACCATGTTTGTTTTTCTCAGTCTGCGTTACCTCACTCAGGATGATATTTTTCTATTTCCATCCATTTACCTTCAAATTTCCTGGTGTCCTTTTTTTTAACAGCTGAGTAATACTCCATGTGTAAATGTTCCTCATTTTCTTTATCCTTTCCTTGGATGAGGGAAATAGAAGAGATTTCGTGAGTGAATTCAGGGAAATTGGGGATGAGAACATGAGAGATCAGGTTGGGGAGGGGACAGAAGGGCAGAGCAGTAAAAAACACCACTGGAAAGAGGACAAATTTGGGTCAGGTAGAAACAAGGCACAAGGAAATCTCCCAGTAGTCTACAAGGATGACCCCAGCTAATACTCCTAGGCATAGTGGTCATCTACTGTGACCAGATTGCTGCCTCGCCCAATGGTCATCCAAGATGTGTCAGGTAGTAATTGATTGACACAGATGAAAACCCATAGTCAAACATTAGGCAGAGTTCAGGGAATCTGAAGTGAGGCAGAAAGGACTGCAGGGGTCAGAGAGGTCAAGGACACCACAGAAAACACATAAAATCAACTAACCTGGGTGCACAAAGACTGAATCGTCCACCAAAGAGCCTGCATGGGACTGACCTAGGCACTCCACATACATGTGATAGTTGTGTAGCTTGCTTCTCTTACGCAACTTCTAAGAGCACCAACAGGAACTGTCTCCAACTCTTTACAGTCTTTTGTGATCCTATTCCTCATTCTGGGTCACATTGCACCCTCATAATACATGGGGAAATGCTCAGTCTTACTTCAACTTGATATGCTATGTTTTGTTGATACTCAGAGGAGACTTGCCCTTTCCTAAACAGAAACAAAAGGAGAAGGATTGGGTTGGGGAATGGGAACAGAGGGGGTCGCGGGAGGGTTTGGGAGGAGAGAAGGGAAGGAAAACTACAGCCGGGATATAAATTAAATAATTAATTGTATTAAATGTATATATTATATATGATATAAATATGTATTCCTAAATCTAACCTGTTCAGTCCATTTATATGTTGCTAGTATTATGTTTTCAGTGATGGCTATTTGTCACTGGACAGTTATTCAGTGTGCTCTTCAATGGGAATACGACCATTCCTGCTCCTAGCTTTCCGCAGATGCGTATAGTTCTTTGTGTAGAGTTTAGTCCTAGTGGGTTCTTCCTACACACTTTGGCATGTCCATGGTTATTAGCCTTCTTTAGCTCCTATTTACGCAGTCATGTTGATGAGACTTAATGAGTGTAGCTTCCGACTACTAAGAAACACAATATTACAGCAAACTCCTTGATCCTCTGGCTCATAATCTTTTATCCTCCTCTTCCACAATATTCCCTGAGTCTTGAGTATTTATAGATGTTCTCATTCAGACTGGGCTCCACAACTCAGCATTTTGATTGGTTGTAGGTTTCTGTAGTGGTCTGTGTTGTAAAGAGATTTTTTTTTTTTTTTTTTTTTTTTGGTTTTTCAAGACAGGGTTTCTCTGTAGCTTTGGAGCCTGTCCTGGAACTAGCTCTTGTAGACCAGGCTGGACTTGAACTAACAGACATCTGCCTGCTTCTGCCTCCTGAGTGCTGGGATTAAAGGTGTGTGCCACCACTGCCTGGCTAAGAGATTTCTTGATAAGGGGTGAAAACTATACTTATCTATCCATAGTGTTTATTCTCAACAGTTGGAGTCTACCTAAAAAAGTTAGTTTTCCAACTAAAATTTTGTTATTTAGAATCCAAAAGTTGAGAAAAAAAGCTATATTTTATTAGACAATATACAATCATCACATGAATCACTTTCTATTGCATTAAGCACTTAGTATCAAATACATAATTGACATTCCCTAGTGTAATCTAGGTGTAATGTAGGTACAAGTTTTTAAGTACTTTTGACAAGCTCTCAGTAAACATTTTCCCCCAGAGGATAATTTTACTTATTCATACAACCAAAACATCATACAGACTCAGGTGCAGGACAGGTGAGCAGGGATTAGTGTCCCTTCAGAGCCTCTGGGTCCATCAGACAGACTCAGCAGCAGGACAGGTGAGCAGGGATTAGTGTCCCTTCAGAGCCTCTGGGTCCCTCTGCTTGTGTTGGGGACTCTGGTGCTGAAAATTGTCTTCACCCTTTTCTTATTTTCTTATTACGCATGAACGGGCAGGCCTCAGCTTTCAAACCTGGATAAGTAGCTTGAGAGCTCAGGATAGAGAAGCTTAGCTTTTCCAGGAAGTTGTGCCCATCCTATCCTTATTCTCAAGGTTAGAGTTACTTTTCCTGAGAATTCCAGTTCTCAGGAAAAGTAAAGCGTGTAGTAAACAGTGCAGTTTCAGCCAGATCTTCAGTGCTGATGACCCTGCCAAGGCAGATTAAAGACAGGCAGAGGGTGACTGAGCTTTTAGTCCCAGAAAGAACAGGCTGACTGTGGGTTCGGGTTCCAGAAAACATTCATTGGGGCCAGGATCTTTGCTCCTCCACTCAGTCTCTACCTTTAACTCCAGCAGGAGCACCAGAAACTCCTATCTCATGGGCAGATGTGGCACTGACCACTGGACGTCCATCCGCTGGCACTGGCGACTGAGAATGGCACTGTGGAACTCTTCTTTCCTCAAGAACTGAGGTTGTGGTTGGGAATAGTTTTACGGATATTGTATGTGTTGAAAGTGTGCCTCTGTGTGACTGGGCATCTGCCACCGGGTCCCAAAGGAGCTTGGTCTCCAGGGAGAGTTGGGAGACTGAATGAGGTTCAAAGGCATTGTGGCAGATCTTTTGAAGAGGAGAGAAAGAGGAGCCAAGGACAGAGTGGTGGAGTTCACAGGGGTCCAGCCCTGAACATATAGAGGGAAGGCTGCTTAAGATCCTCTTCTTCCTGGACTTTTTCACCTCCATCCCTGTACTGGGGAGAAACATCCCTCTATAGGGAAAAGGTGACTGGAATATGGGAGGAGGGATATAATATTGAGTTCTTAAAGGGCATGGGCACTGAAAAGGGGGGGTGAGCTATGAACTGGGTGCCTGGGTACTGAGCAGTAATCCAGTACACATCTTTTATCATTAAACTGTGTTTTTTCCTTTAATTATAGAAAATCTTGTTGTGATCATAGAAAAATCTCAGAAAGAAGAAGGTGGTTTCTGCATGCAGGTAAAAGGTAAATTCTATTTTGTGGAATCTTGAAGAAATTAGATCATCTGCTGTTTGTATTTAAATGGATCTAGGATGCTAATTATAAACATAAAAATTGATAACAAATAAATGAAAAGAAAAAAGGGTTGAGAAAAGTTGACATGTTTCCTCCCCAGTCTTTCAAAGGCAGCAAAGAAGATAATGAATCAAGAGACAGGAGAACTAGACCCTGTTAAATAACCTGCATTCCTCAGAGTTCAGATGAGAGTGTTTTTGCTGATTCCTTTAAATAGATCAGCTAACTTGATATTGTCAGGGATACTTTCTTAGGGTGTGGTCACTGTCTCCCACCTCACCTTCAATAGTCTCTTACCAACTGATTTTGAAGTGAAATTTTGTGCAAAACCCTCCTTGCACCTTAGATTTTACCTGAGGGATATGATTTAGGGATGAGCCAAGTAGCCAGTTTCTTTGAAGTTGGACCCATTTCAGGGGTTGCCTGCCTGAACTGCATCAATGGATTAGAAAATTTTGCACAACATCTAAAGGATGATTGGCACAAAGGGTGCAAACGATCTGTTGGAAGCATCTGTCATACTGTAGAGTAAGGAGCAGAGAGGAGAAGGGATCTGACTTGCAAAGTTCAACAGTGGGAATTGGACGACTGAAGACACAACCAAATGTTGATTCAGAACCCTATCCAGGTTGCATTCAGTGGTAGTTTCAACCCCAAACCACCAGGGGATAGGTGCTTCCTTTTGAATCAGGGATAAATGTTTGTAGATGATACCAAATTTTTACAAAATTTGACAAACAACTGCCCACAGTATTCCACAATTTGAATGTTAAAATTATTAAAAAAAACACATTATTGAATAAAACCACTAACAGAGACAAATTGATAAATTTGTTGTTTAGGCAATTTTATTCATTAGCATACAGGGTAAAATTCAAAAAGGGTTATAATCATAAAATTAATGAAAGTATTGTTTCGGGGGTGTTACATTTTATTTTTATACAATCTTTAAACTTCTGGTAGTAGAGCACAGCCAAGGCTGCTCTTAGACTTGTTAGCCACTGGCATGATCTTCTCAAATGCTGCGATTATACCAAATTGCCACAAAGTCAGTTGGTCATTTCCTTTTAATTACGGTATTATGGATTCTTGCTGGTATTAGTTTTTTTCATATAATAGGTATCATATCAGATACCTAAGTTTCTAAGCAAAACTTTCAATGGTATGTTTTAATTTTAAAATCATGTAAAATGTTTTTCAAAATGTGGCCATTTCAATTACATTTACTTAGAAACTGCAAAGCAAGAGCAAACAGAACAAAAAATGAATAGCATTTGAAAAAAAAGTGTTGAAAATTAATAATATAAGAATTAATTATGAAATTCAATGACTTTTTGTAATCATAACAATAATAAGCAAAGAACTATTATGAGCAAAATGTTCCTGTGTTGAAAATAACTAATTTAATAAAATAACAATAAATATTGAATAGATAACTTAAAATCCATACAAATATCTTGGTAATAGTCCAAAACCTCAGCAGAATGGAAAACCATTTCATTGGTTGGGAATCTTGACTACTATAAATAGAGTTGTTCTTCCTAAACTAATATATGGATATAAATGAGTTTATATAATTTCTAAATTTTTGTATTTTAGTTTTTCCAATTTTCAATATTCTAAAGCCTCCCATTTCCCAAGATTTAGAACATGTCTATATATAAAATAAAATAAGATTTTATTTATTATATTTTTAAATTTATCATTCTTCAGTTTGACTTAAATTGGATCACATGAGTATCTCTATGTCCTTTCTGAATGATAAGTAAGACTTTTGTCAGTATGGCTTCAGTGTTTATCCACAGTTAAGAAAAAAATTGAGGATATTTTTGTGCAGAGATTTATTTTATTTGGATAATTTTCTAGGTTATTCAATCAAAAAATATAATTTTTGATTATTCAAAAAGAAGTTACTTTAACATATTTTGCTATCTAAAAGAGGATATACTGATTTATAACATTCCCAGATAGAGAATGAAAATCTTCATTGTCTTATATCTGGCAAACTGCATAATAAATTTGCTATGACATGCCTGGATTTGAAGAGTTTTTTTCTTAAAACTTTCTGTCTCATGATTTTAATTTCCACAGTAATGTAATTCTTTTTCCCATACAGCTTTTAAAGTTTATTCAGTTTTCCTGATCTTTTGATTTTCTCTTTCACTGTATTGATGCTGTATTTTAAATTTATTAAAAGGGTCTGTCATTGCAATGGCTGTTGTATTTATTATAAATGGATCAGCAATGAGCATGGATGTGTAGGTATCACTACATTGGGATATAGGCTTTGGGTCATAGAACATGGAATAGTTGGACTGTGATAGAACTACTTCCACCTTTCTGGAGTGCTTCTGTATACATTTACATAGAGACTACACCAGTTTGTCCTCCTGCCAGCACGTTCTGCTTTGTTCATTTCCTCACTTGCATTTGTTGTTACTTTGTTTGTGAATATTAACCATTCCAGTGGGTTTAAATTGGAATATCAAAGTAATTTGTGTTTGTATTTCCATGATAGCTGGGAAATCGGAAGGCTTAAATTTTTTTTCAACCATTTCTATTTTGTCTTATGAGACATGCCCTTTTATTATACTGGGAATTTGTTTTCTAATGTTTATTTTTGGTTTGTTTTGATATTTCTATTTAGTATGGCTTTGTATATTCTGTAGATTCTACCTTTCTTTCAGATGTATAGCTGACAAAGAATTCTTCCAGTTCTGTAGGCTGCCTCTTCACTTGAATTATGTAGTCCTTGCATTAAAGAATTGTTTCATGTGGCAATAAAATGACTCCTAATAACATTCTTTACTCAGAGATAAGTGCTTTGCTCAGCCATCATCAGAGAAGTTTTCTTCTACAGCAGATATGAACAAATACAGAGACCTACAGTCAGACATTGTGCCTAGAATGAGATACTTTGCAACACTCAGTTCTAAATGGGGTGTCTCTAACAAATCCCTTTCCTCGAAGCACAGAAAAATCCTATGGAAGATGGAAAAGGAGGCAGCAACAGTATAAGGGCCAGAAGGGATGGAGTGCAACAAGAATATAAGGTCTTCTACATCAATGTGATCAAAGCTCTTATGAACTCACAGAGACTGATGTTGTATGAAGAGGGTCTGCACAGGTATGCACCAGGTCCTCCGCATGTATTTTGTATGCCTTCTAGTTTAGTTTAGTATTTTTTATGGGATTCCTGAGTAAGAGAGTGAGTTGGTCTTTGATCCTGTTGCCTTCTGAGTGGTCTTTCCCTTCTTTTTATTTCTCTTTTCCAACTCCAACATGATAGCTTCTGTTTTATATTATGATTGTATTATTAAAACAAATAACAGTTTTGATTTTATGATTTCTAAATATTAATTGTTGTTTTTAATTCCTATGCTACCTGAGTCCTGTTCAGAAAGTCTTCTTCTGTGTCAAGAGTTCAACCACATTTCCTATTTTCTCCTCTATCAGATAAAGGGTTTCAGGTCCTATGCTGAGAACCTTGAGCCATTTGAGTTAAGTTTGTGCAAGGGGAAAGATAAAAACGACATTTATTGTTCTACATGTAGTTAACCAGTTTGATTAATATGATTTTGGAAAGTTGCCATCATTTATCTAGTGTGTTTGCTTTCATTCTTTGTCAAAATTCAGGTGGCTATACAAGTGTGGGCTTATATCTCAGTTCTATTTTGTTGATTAACATTCCTGTTTTTGTGCTAGTACTATGTGGCTTTTATTACTATAGCTCTATAATATAACCTATTTTAAAAAAACAATGATTTATCTAAATCTCTAAGTATGTGATTGCCATTACACATCCTGTTAATATATAGCAGTATTTTTAAAATTAACTTGTACTTTGCCAATTTCATACATGTTTATAATTAAATAAGGACAAACTCATCACTGTACTTAACTATACCTTCATCTATATATTTATTCTTCTCAACATGTCCCCATTCTTCCATTCTAGTATATATATATATATATATATATATATATATATATAAAATTGTGTGTGTGTTATTGTTGTTTTGTGATACACCGTTTATCCAAAGCCACTTGAATATACACAACTGTGCAGCATGGGTAACTTACTACTGGATACAGCACAGAAGACAATGTATGAATATAAATATTTAGGAGGCATTTTAATTACCATTTTGGAAAACAGAAATCAGTAGTTCACCCTAAGGTCTATGTCTGCCCAGCCATGGATCATTAACCAAGTTCAGAGTATCAGGCATAAACTACCTCCTAATTACTGGACCTCAGATACAGTCACAGTTTATAAGTCATGATTGCCTCCTGGAACTTGATAATAAGACCCTATTGTTGGTTGATGTTAGGATTCATTCATTATTCTGGCCCCTGTTGTTGACAGAGATTTTCTGTCTCACCTGGTCCCGCAGCCATTTAATCCCATAGAAATACACAGAGGTCTACATTAATTAAAAACTGATTGGCCTATTAGCTCAGGCTTCTTAATAACTCTCATATTATACTCGCCCATAATTCTTGTCTGTGTTAGCCACATGGCTTGGTATCTATTTTGGTGAGGCAGTCACGTCTTGCTTCCTCTGTATCTGGATGATGACTGCAGATTGAATCTTTCCTCCTCCCAGAGTTCTCCTGTTCTCATTGCCATGCCTCTACTTCCTGCCTGGCTACTGGCCAATCAGCATTTTATTAAACAAGTACAAGAAACAAATCTTTAGAGGGTAAATAACATTGTCCTGCAGCACCCTGTCACCTGGCAGGATGCACCAAGGAAGTACCGTGGCCAGCCCATGGTCCTGACCTTTGCAAGTCAGGGAACTGATGTTGAAATTTAGAAAAAGCAAACACACAAGAGAAAGAGATGCCATGAGACAGAGCTCAGGTGGAGGTTTTTGTTGTTGTTGTTGGTTTTGTTTGTTTTATTCAGGAAATGTTAATGGGAAAAGAGAAAAGAGGGTAGGGAAGAGGAGAGACCAGCCTCTGGGGACAGGAAAGAGATTGAGACAGAGTGGGAGAGACAGAGAGATAGAAAGAGAAAGCGGGATAGACAGAAAGAGACTGCAACCTTTCTCCTTGGAAAGAGAACAGGAGTGGGCAGAGCTTGACTTTTTTTTTCTTTTTTTCTTTTTTTTTTTGGTTTGGTTTTTTTAAAACAGAATTTCTTTGTGCATCCCTGGTTGTCCTGGAACTTGCTCTTGTAGACCGGGCTGGTCTCGAACTCAAAGAGGTCTGCATGTCTCTGCATCCTGAGTGCTGCAATCCACTGCCCAGCTGGAGCTTGACTCTTAAAGAGACCTTTGCACTAGCATACAGAATGTGTAGTGACATATCAGCCAATGAAATGGTGCATTCCGCCAGGTGACAGGGTCCAACACAATGTCTGAACACTAACAGTTATCCACATATTTTGTATGCAGAACACAGAACAATCAAGATCTCTCTGTCTCTTTGTCTCTTTGTCTGTCTGTCTGTCTTACTCTGTGTGTGTATTTGGAAAAAAATATAAAATTTTCACATCAATTTTCATTTGTACCTTTATAATTTCCTTTTAAAGCTTACTATTATATCAGCAGATAACTAATTGCATGCTTCATAAAAATTAACTATTTACCTATACACTTACATTCCGAATATTAAACACTTTTAATTATTTCATAGATGATTGTTTATTTTGGTTTTGCCTTTTGATAATTACTGCCATTTTTTTAAAAAACATAAAATTTGTGTGTACTTAAATCTGCAATTCTTATTTATTCCATTTAGTATCTTGATATTTTATTCTATTTTTCTTTTACTATGTATTTATAATTTGGAAATAAAAATTACTTGCAACATTTTTAAAGGGGAAAGGAAATTTTTCACATCTGTTTTTATAGGTATGCTATGACATGATTTTGACTCAATAAAAATTGAAAGTACACAGAGATATAGAAAATACATACATATCCATATTAAGTAAAGTATTTTCTTTCCAAAAATTTGGTATGTTTCTTTATATGTGGAAATACTCCTTATGAATAAATAGTTCAGTAAATATATTTGCAACTTATTTTCAATTTTAATTTTATTCCAACAGATATTTTATATTGTATGGATGATTATCCATAATAGTTCCAACAGCATGAATTTGATGCTTGCTTTGTGGCTTTCTATCATTTTGCATTTCATGAGGAGGACTGCCGAAAGTTCACTTTGTTAGGCTTTTCTACAGTGTGTCCTGGTCTTTTTTCTCTCCAGAATCCATATCTGATTCCATGTCCTGGGACCAGAGCATGTGTCCATTAACAGATGAATAGGGCAGTTTTAAGGCTGCTCTGTTTTCAAGGGTCCTTAATAAGTATGAAAATGTTGTTTCCATAAGGACGTTCTCTGTTTTCACATAAGAGCTGCCTGTGATGCCAAGTTAGCCAGTTCTAACGACCATCTCCTCAGTGCTAGCTTTTGGATCAGTAACAGTTGGATCAGTTTTTTATCAGTAACAAGTAACAGCATAGTTAGTTACAAGAAATACAGAGAATTTTATCTTTTCATTTATTTTTATGTCTTTAGAAAAGCATTAAGTGTTATCTGTAATAAATATTTTCTCTATTTTGTCCTGCCAATGGTAATGAAAACAGTAATACTCTGGTAATAATGATGAAGTGTGATTGGATGAAATAGTTTAATGGTTGATAAAACTCACAGATATTTTCAGATAATAAATTGGGTTGAGTCCTGCAGTCCTGTCTACACAGATATACATGAACAACTATAACAATATCAATAGCCACAGTAGACAATGAGTGAGTAGCTCTTCTTTTGTTCTAGGTATTGTATAGTAAAGTATAAAGTGAATCTCGCTTGTAATTCATAAGAAAAAACTTACCTATTTAGACATACCACGTTACAAGGCCAAGGTCCTGGAACCTATGCCAGTTTGCTGTCCAAAGATCTCCTATATTAAACTAGTGGATAACAAATAAGTTTAACAAATGAAAAATCAAAAGTATAATTATGTTAATTTCCTTAAATTTCTCTCAATTCTATTTCCATGGAATATACAAAATTATACTCAACTTTGTAATGCAGATTACACAATTTGTAAGTTCTTATAGCTCAAGATATAGAAAGAATAAAATTAAAGTAAGAAAGAAAACAGCTTCTAGGAAACTGACCTTGAATATGTAGGACCATCAAACAAAAGCAAATGGTACTGGGTCAATAAACATAGCAACAGGGAGCAAAATTAACTCTGCCTTGATGAGAGATGTGATTTGAGGTCACCTCAGAAGAGAAGTTAATTAGTGAAATTTTACTAGAATGTATTCTGATCGAAATGAATTCAGTGGTATCAGTAGCCATTCAACTACATTTAAATGTTCATTGATTTTTATACTTAACCCTATAAGAAAAATAAAGTTCTAAATATAAATATGAGTAATCAAATAAACTTTAAAAGATTAATAAAAGATGAAAAAGAAATAATAAACTCACATAAAGAGAAATAATGATTTAAGATAATGATGACATGAATTTGATTCTGATATTAATTTTTACTTCAAAGGTGTATTAATAGTAAATCTGAAAAATTTCAATATTGCAATAAGTTTTGTTGCCAGATATGCCCTGAAATTTGCAGAAAAGGGTAAAATGTAGTATGAGGATGATAAGACACTATGATTTGGGTATTTAAGATGATGCTTAGTGATTAAGGCCAGGTTCACTATATTTTAAATGTTAAATTGTGGAGAAATTATTCAAGTATTCATACTAATAAAATTTTCTTGAGAAATTTAAAGCTTCTCTGAATCTAAAAGAGAACATTATTAGGCATGTAATAATCAAAGGCAAAATATTTTAAGCAGTACATTGTCCATTTATAGTAATTGGTCCATCATGCTACAAGTTTCTATAGATATAATGTTCAATTTAGCTGAAAATGGAATGCAGTATATCAAAAAAAGTCAGTTATCTTAGTTAAATCTAATAGCTTTTTGGTCCAATAAATTCTGAGGCAACTGTTGATGGAACTTTCTGTCCAGCCTGATCCAGCAACAATTCAGTCCCAACAAAACACACAGAGGCTATATTGATTGCAAACTGTTTTGACTATTAGCTCAGGTTTGTTATTAACTAGCTCTTATAGATCAAATTAACCCACCAGTAAGAATGGCCAAGATTAAAAACACTGACGACAACTTATGCTGGAGAGGTTGTGGGAAAAAAGGGAACACTTCTGCATTGCTGGTGGGAATGCAAGCTGGTATAGCCCTTTGGATGTCATGTGGCGATTTCTTAGAAAATTAGGAAACAAGCTTCCTCAAGAAATACCACTTTTAGGTATATATCCAAAGGATGCTTAATCGTGCCACAAGGACATGTGCTCAACTATGTTCATAGCAGCATTGTTTGTCATAGCCAGAACCTGGAAACAACATAAATGTCCCTCAGCTGAAGAGTGGATAAGGAAAATGTGTTACATTTACACAATGGAGTACTACACAGCAGAAAAAAATAATGACATCTTGAATTTTGAGGGAAAATGGATGGAACTAGAAAGCATTATTTTGAGTGAGGTAACCCAGACACAGAAAGACAATTATCACATGTACTCATTCATAAGTGGTTTTTAAACATAAGTAAAAAAAAAAAGCCTACAAACCACAATCCCAGAGAACTTAGACAAGAGTGAGGACTCTAAGAGAGAATTACATAGATCTAATCTACATGGGAAGTAGAAAAAGACACAATCTCCTGAGTAAATTGGGAGCATGGGGACCTTGGGGGAGGATTGAAGAGGGGAGGGGAGAGAAAGAGAAGGGAGCAGAGAAAAATGTAGAGGTCAATAAAAATCAATAAAAAAATAACGCATCTAATGATAATAATAATAATAATAATAATAATAAAACAAAACAAAAACAAGAAATCATAATAGAACAGGACAAGCAAACAGAAGTAAAAGAGCGAAAGGGGGAAGAAAATGATGAAAAGATGCAGAATCAGAAACATTAACATACACAGAAATCCAGTAAAAACACAAAAGGAGAAACCGTATTATGTACGCAAAGACCTGTAAGGTTTCAAGAACAAACAAAGAAACAGTGAACAAACAAACAAAGCAGCTCTGACACAACACTATGAGGCAAAGAACTTCCACAGATGCCATCGAGTTTGTTCTGGGTTAGTGGTCCACATATGGCCATGGCGCCTATCTTAGACTGGTTTGTTTTCCTACTGGAAACCCTTTGGAACAAACTAAATTGTCATTTGTAAGCAGTTAGCAATTGGAGATATTTTGTGGCAGCATGCACAGATCTGCATCAGATAGGGTCAAAGAGCTGAGAGGGAAAGGAAAAGAATGTCCCCATCCCTAACTGAGGAAAAAATTTTCTTTCTGCATTGAAACATAACACACTTTTTAATTTTTTAAAAAAATTTTTGAAGCATAACACACTTAAAGTTCAAATGTAATCAAACAGAAAAAGTTTCTACACCCTGGTATTATAATCACATGGTTAAAAATAATTTCTGATCTTTGTATTTTTTCATTTCTTAAGTTAAAATCTTCACATGGCCTAAATAATTGTGAATTGAGATTATGTGTGTACAGAAACTAGGAATAGTTTTCAAATGTAGACTCCTGTTAATACTTGTCCTTTATCTGAAAGATTTTCAAACTTCTGAATGTTTTAGGGTGGCACAAAATTCACAGGTTTCATTATGACTATTTCAAACATAGTCATTATAATTTTCTTATTTTCCACTCCACTGCCATCTTCCAGTTCATCTTTCCTCCAAATTAGTTTTCATCTTCCTCCACATTACCTTATTTCTGCCCACAGAGCATGTTTGTCTGTTACTGTGTGTGAGTGTGTGTGTGTGTGTGTGTGTGTGTGTGTGTGTGTGTGCCTGTTATCTTCTCTATAGGTTACATTGGTGTGTGTGTCCTTCCCTAATCAACTATTTTTTTAATTTATCTTCTTCCCTTCTCATAATCATCTTTCTAAAATCAAGATATATGTGTCCTCATTCACAGAGAACAGAATAGAGGGGGAGTAATGCATATATAGGAAAAGGTTAATTTGAAGTAGACATAGATAAAATTTAAAATCTTAATATAAAAAAACAGGAATCATTTAATGTCACAGTCTGGTGTATTTTGTTTAAGATGATTTAATGTTATGCCAATTTTCTTACACAGATAATAATGTCAATTTTAGAGGTAAATAAAACTCCATGGTGTCCACATAAATTTTCTTTATCTTTTGTTATCTGAAAAATCAGTTTTCCTATTTCTATTTTTTGTAAAAATTACCCTTGCTTGATTAATTATAGGCTTCCTGTTTTCTTTTTCTTTTGTCTGAAATGATATGAACTAGTTTAAATCCTTAAATAAGGTCTTTATGGCATGAGATGAATATGAGAGCAGGTTATAGAACCAAAGACCTCCAGGCTTAGATCCTAGACTGTTATTAGATTCTGTTATTTAAAACAAATTTCATGAATCTCTATGAATCTCCTTGTAAGAGGATTTGGAATCTTCTGATTATATACTCAGTTCTGATGTTGCTTGCTCATGTGGTCTTTTTTTTGTAATTTTTTGTAAGAAAACTCCATATGATTTTATAGGATATGCAAAAGCTTTCATTCCCAGCTGCATAAATAAGGGTTTGTCTTTCCTCATATTGTATCAGAACACGCTAATGTTAGCCACCTAGGGCTCGCACAAATTCCAGCCAACAGGGCCCAAGTCCTTAGAGACTGGAGTGAACACAAATTCTCACCCCTAAATAAGAAGCTAATTGCAATTAATTCATTGTAACAAAGGGAAACACACTCTCCAGTGGAATCTCCCTGCATTCATCAAACACACTCCTCATGCCCAGGATGGAGTACTGAACCAACACAGAATTCAGCATTTTGTACACTTTAGGATGTTTGTTTTCTTGTTGAAGCTGTTCTGACTGGGCTGAAATGGACTCTCAAAGTAATTTTAATTTGCATTTCCCTGAGAATGGGGCTTTAAGAAAATTCATGTGTCATTTTTTATTATGTTTTTGAGAAATTTTTATTGTTCTTAGCCCACTATTAGCCCATTATTTATGAGGATAGTAGCTTTATTAGTGTTGACTTTTCATAGTTAATTATATATTTTAGATATTAAAGCCCTGTCTGATGTACAGTTAGCTAGTATTTTCTTCTATCTTATAAGTTTCCCTTCAGTCTGATGGTGGTGGTGCTTTTGGTGGAGTAGCTTTTTAACTTTCTGCAATCACATCTGTCAATACTTTAGGCTAAAGTTTATGTTATTGGGGCACTTTCCAGGAAGTTTTTTAATTTTTCTACCTTGATGAGTGTCTTCTATCATTTCCATTTGAAAACTCAAAGTGTCAGATCTTATAGTACTTACATGTTTGATCCTCCTACACTTGAATTTGTTCATAGTGAGAATTACTGATCCATACATACTTCAGACTTTTGCATAATAATGTACAAGTTGGCTAACAATATTTGTTGATGAAATTTTCTCTTTTTTATGAAATGCATTTTTGCATATTTGTCAAAAATTAGGTGATTGTTTGTATATGTGTCCTTCTCTATTTCATTCCATTGGTGGTCTTCATGGCATTTTTTAACAAGGGCCCTGACAGCTTTGTTACTATGCTTCTGCATTTGAGACCAGGAATTGAGACATATGCAACACTGTATTTTCAGCCTTGCATTGTTTAACTACTCCATGTCTCAGATGCCTTTCCATATTTTAGTGTTCTCTTCAGTTTCTCTATTTATGGCATTACAGCTCATACCATAGAGATCCTTCACCTCCTTGCTTAGGTTCATTACTATTTTTTAAGTGAACTTGGGTGGAATACATTTTTCCTAATTTATTTTTCAACAAGCTCATTACTGATACAAAAAGCTACTAGCATTTGGATGTTGATTTTATATCTTGCTTTATTGGTAGGAAGTAGTTATCACACCCAAAAGTTTTTAACCTTCATGATTTTATCACTTCTTTTTCTGCTATAACAAAATATGCCACAAAAATCACTTAAAAAGAGAACTTTATTTTGGCTTACAGTTCTATGGAATGTAGTCTAATATGACAGGAACATAATGTAGCTATAGACATTGTCTCAACAGCTAGCCAGTGGGCTACAGAAGAAAGTAAGATTGAATGAGGAATAAGGAAGTGTTAGCACCTAGATTCATGCTAAATTGCCTAGGTTCCAGAATTTGGAATGACAAGATGACCAACTTTTCTGAATGTTCATCACGTTTCTTAATGTCAGGATACAAACCCATGGAATGGTCCTACCCACATTTAAGGTGGGTCTTTCCCAGTTTAAATACTTCACAGGTTCTGCCATATGTCAACGTTATCTAATTACTTCTTAAGAATTTTCCCTAGGAGTTTTTAGATTGCATCAGTTGACAAATAAAGCTAATAAACCCAAAGGTTTGTTTCTGTGGTGATTAAAAAAAATTCCATCATATTGATGATGAGAACTATTACAGGTATTTCAAAATATAGGTCCATGTCTTCTGCAAATATGAGTTATTTGTCTCCACCCTTACCTACATTTCTTTGTTTTGTCTTGTTGCTTTTTCCAAACTTTCATGTACTACATTGTAAAAGGTTGGAAAGAGTATATCCTAAATTCTGAATTTTGGAAGACATGGTGTTAATTTTCACCCATTATTGTACTGTTTGTTAAAGGTTTATAACAGTAGAGCCTTTATTACAATCCTTGCATTCCTACCTTTTGACACAATAAAATAGCATATAAAATGTTCAGGTTTCTTCCTCCAAAACCATTGTTGCTTCTTAATAGTGTTAAAATATATGAAAAATCCACATTAAAAATAGTCTGTATATTACTGGTACTTTCAAAAGTCTCATAGTAATAAAAAATAAGAATCAGAGACAAGGAATACTATTTATAAACTAAAACTTTCATGCTAAAATCCTACAGCTCAAGCATTCTAGAAAGGATTATTATTGCTATGATAAACAATGTAGCCAAAAGTGACTTGGGGAAGAAAGGTTTTATTTTTATTACATATCCTGAATAATAGTCTATTAAGGGAAGTAAAGATAGGAACTCTAATAAGGCAGGAACGTGGAGGCAGGAGCTAATGCAGAAGCCATGGAGGAATGCTGCTTATTACTTGTTCCTCATGGCTTTTTCACCATACTTTATACGGAACTCAGGACAATCAGCCCAGGGGCAACTCCACTCACAATGGGCTAGTCATTCCCATCAATCACCGATTAAGAGAATGACCTACAGGCAAATATTTGATGGATCCAAGTTTTCATTTGATGCTCCCTCCTCTATGCCTGTGGCTTCTATCAAGCTGACATAACTAGACAGCACATCAAGCTGATAGCTGCAAGATACAAGATCTTGAGGTAATTTGAGATTGGATTCCTCCTAACAGAGTTTAGGTTTTAATAAAATGATGAGAATATTTTCAAATTGTCTGCTTACCATAGGAGAGTAGAGGAGAAGGGTAACAACCAGAAACCTTTACAAAACCTGCCAGAACCATATCCTATGACTATATATGCTCTAGAATTCAGAATAATGAATAATTGACAATCTAGCCCCCAAAGCTATGTTACTTTTGTCATAGAATTGGTTTTAGCAAAGACAGAGACTAAATAAAGTCAACAAGTGTGTGCATTTCACTGCAGGACTGTGTCCTAGAACATGAGAAGGATGTTAGCCAAAATTACTTTGGCAAAACTGAAATGCTACCAGACATCAAAATATTGAAATAATATAGGACAGATATTAATTTAGTTTTGATAAATGCAGCATAATATATAAGATGATAACATTAATGTAGGTCATATGAAGTGTTTATAAAAACAATATTAGGTAACCCTGTCCGTCTACATTCTTTGACATTTACCAGGGACCCCAGACCTGACTCTTCTAGAATACTTACAGCTACTACATTAGAAGGGGCCTCACATGGGGGTAACTATGCCATTCTTTCCCTCACCTATCCTGGTCAATCTAGGGTCTCCTAGATTCTGTCACAGCCCATTTTAGACTCTCCTGCCAACCCATGTCTCTTCACTTGGTACACACTACTAGATGTGAGATGGATCTAGGATACCCTTTGTACCTCTTCCATTGTACTACATGGACTCAAACTTTCAACTTTACTTTAAAAACTTGTAGAATCAGTGTCTTTTCTCTACCAGTTATGATGATTGTTTCTAGACCCATCCATTTACCTGCAAGTTATATTTTTCTTAAGAGATCAATGATATTCACACCACTCAGGAGTAAGTGGTCATACAAATTCTGGTTGTTGTGAATAAAGTAGCAATAAAGTGGATGAACAAGTATGTAACTTCATAATTTAATTTAGAGTTCTTTGGGTGTATGCACAAGTGTGGTATACCTAGATCTTGATGTAGATCTATTCTCAGCTTGCTAAGGAAACTCCACATTGTTATCAGTGATGATTGTACCAGTTTGCATTTCCACCAGCAATTAATAACGTTCTCCTTCTACAGCATCTTCACTTGGCATCTGCTGCTATTTGTTTTTATTAATTTTGGTCATTCACTCAAAATTAGATAAGAAGAAATCTCAAAGTAGTAGTTTTAATTTTGCAATTCCTTTATGGCTAAGGATGTTGAGGATTTTTTTTTTTGAGACATGATTTCTCTGTAGCTTTGGAGACTTTCTTGGAACTAGCTCTTCTAGATGAGGCTGGCCACAAACTCCCAGAGATCCACCTGCCTCTGCCTCCCAAGTGCTGGGATTAAAGATGTATGTCACAATTGCCCAGCAAGGATCTTGAAGATTTACTTCTCAGCAATTTGTGCTTCATGTTTTGAGAACTCTGTGCTTTGCTCTATTCCCAATTTCTAATTGAGATTTTTGTTTTTATAATGTTAAGCATCTTATTTATTTATTCATTTGTTACCTCATTCATTTATGCATTCACTCATTCATCATTCATTTATTGGTTTTTCAATACAGGGTTTCTCTGTGTAGGCCTTACTGTCTTGGAACTATCTTTGTAGACCATGATGGCCTTGAACTCAGAGATCTGTCTGTCTCCAAGTGCTGGGGTTAATGGCATGCACCTTTACATTTGACTGATGATTAGTTTTTCAGTTCTTTTCCTATTCTAGATAATATTACTCAATCAGAATACAATTGCTAAAGATATTTTTTCCCATTCTATAGGCTGATTCTTTACTTAAATAATGATGTTTCTGATTATGTAGAAATTTCAGTGTCATGAGGTACCAACTATTAAGGTTGTACTTAATGCTTGCACTATCAGGGTCCTGTTCATAATATTGTTTTCTGTCCTTATGAGTTCAAGTATATTTCCTACTTCAAATTCTGTCAGATGTAGGGTATTGGTTTATGTGTTGAGGCCCCTTAATCCACTTGAAGTTGAGGTTTTTGCAGAATGGAGGATATGGATATAGTTTTGTTTCTTTAATTGCTACTATTTAATTTGACTAGCATTGTTTGCTGAATTTCCTATATTTTCTCTAGTCTATATTTTTATCTTTGTTGCAAAAATTAAGTGTCCATAGTTGTATGAACTTATTTCCATGTCTCCAGTTCAATTATGTTAATCCATGTGTCTGTGTTCAAATACCATGCATTTTTTGTTTATCCTGATAGATCTCTATAGTACAACTTGAAATTTGGAATGGTGAAATAGCCAACACTTCTTTCATTGTTCAGGATTATTTTAGATATCACAGAGGGTGTTTCTTATTTTTTAAAAATATATTTTTCAGGTTCTGTGATGAATTGTCTTATGATTTTGATGGACATTGCATTGAATCTGGATTACTTTTGGTAGGGTAGTCATTTTTACAATATTATTCCTACCGATGCATGAGCATAAAAACTCTTTTGATTTTCTGACATCTCCTTTCATTTCTTTCTTCAGTGTACTAAAATTTTCATTATATAATTTTCCACTTGCTTAGTTAGAGGTTTTCCAAGATTCATTATTTTGTGGTATTATTATGAAAAGTATTATTTCCCTGATTTCTTTCTAGTATGCTTGTCATTTGTACGTAGGAAGGCTATTGATTATTTTGTTCTAATTTTGTATCTGGATACTTTAATGAAAATGTTTATCAGCTGTAGAATTCTCCTGGTAGAGTCTTTTGTGTACTTTATGTATAAAATAATATCCTCTACAATTAAGGATTCTTTAAATTCTTCTTTTCCTTTTTGTATCACCTAGACATCAGTTGTCTTATTATTCTAGCTAAAACTTCAAGCATTATTTTGGAAATGTTTCCAGAGAGTGGACATCATTTCCTTGTTCCTAAATCACCAGAAATTGAGCTTTCTGTTTAGAATATTGCCTGATGTGGGCTGGCTGTTAATTACATTTTGTGTTGAGATAGTTCCTCACATCCCCTCTCTTTTGGGACATTTATTTTAAAGGATAGTAGATTTTTGTCAAAGGCCTTTTCTACATATAATTGGATCATCATGTGACTCCTGTTTATTTATTTACATATGTTGATCGATCACTACATCTATGGAATGAGGCCTACTTAATCATGGTAGCTAATCCTTTAAATATTTTATTTAACTTGTTTTTCAAACACTTTATTGGGAATTTTAATATCTCTGTATTAAAGGGACTTTGATCTCCAATTTCTTTTGTTTTTCCTCAGTCTTAGAGTTGTTGAGATGACAGGATAATGGTGGCTTCATAGAAAGAATTTTCACTCATGTGTACTATCATTTCACTGGCAAATAGCAAAAGTTTGACTTCTTCCTCTCCAATTTGTATCCCTTGATCATCTTCTTTTGTTGTCTTTTTGCTCTAGCTAGGACTTCAATGACTATATTAAATACATATGAAAAGAGTGCACAGTCTTGTCTTTTCCTAAGTTTAGTGGAATTGCTTTGAGTTTTCTTTTATTTTGATATTAGTTGTAGGCTTGATGTATATTGCTTTTATTATGTTTAGATAAGTTCCTTGTATCGCTGATCTCTCCAAGACCTTTATCATGAAGGTGTGTTGGATTTTGGCAAAGGCCTTTTCAACATCTAATGAGGTGATCATATGTTTTTTCTTTTAATTTATATGAGAGATTACACTGATAGATTTTTGTATGTTGAACCACCATTCCTGCATCTCTGGGATGAAGCCAAATTAATCGTGGTAGATTATTTTTTGTGATGTGTTCTTGAATTCAGTTTGCCAGTATTTTATTGAGTATTTTATTGAGTACTTTTGAATCAGTGTTCATGAGGCACCCTGTCCTGTAATTCGCTTTCTTGGTTGAGCCATTTTGTGGTTTAGGTATCATTTTATTATAGCCTAATAAAAGGAGTTTGGCAATGTTTTTTCTGTTTCTATTGTGTGGCGCCATTTGAGGAGTATTGATTTTAACTTTTCATTGAAGTTCTTGTAGAATTCTGTGCTTAACCATCCAATCCTGGAATTTTATTTTGATTTATTTTATTTTGGGGGAGAGAATTTGATGACTACTTCTATTTCCTTAAGATTTATAGACCTATTTAAGTTGCTCATTTGGTCTCAATATAATTTTGGTATGTGGGACTTAGCCAGAAAATTATCCACTTCTTTTAGATTTGTTACTTTTGTGCAGTACAAGTTTTTGAAGTACAACCTAATGATTCTCTGTATTTCCTCAGTGTCTGTTGTTATGTCCACCTTTTCATTTCTTATTTTGTTAATTTGGGTATTATCTCTCTGCCTTTTAATTAGTGTGGCTACGGGTTTGTCTATCTGGGTGATTCTTAAAGAACCAGCTCTTTGTTTCATTGATTCTTTATATTGTTTTCTTTTTTTATATTTTATTGATTTCATCCCTCCATTTGATTATTTACTCCTCCTGTGTGAGAGTCTGCTTCTTTTTGTTCTAGAGCTTTCAGGTGTGCTGTTAACTTGCTAGTGTGAGATTTCTCTACTTTATGTTGCCACTTAGTTCTTTGAACTTTTCACTTAGTACTGCTTTCATAGTGTCCCATAGGTTTAGGTACATTGTGCACTCATTTTCATTGAATTCTAGGAAGTACAAAAAGCATCATGCATTCAGATTATGATGGAAATGATATGATTATTAAGGAAAAAAATGTGACTTTCTCATTATTTCAAGATTTACAGTCATATTTGGTAAGAGCTAATAAGTCCCATTTGTGATATGAATATTGCAAAAGGCCTTATGGGGACTCCATCATTGTAGATATAGTATTCCAATGGTGTTTTTCATATTTTAGATAATAATATAATAATATCCTTGCACTCTTCTCCTTTCAGATCCTTCCATATATCTCTTTTTTCGTTTACAATGTGCTATATTTAGACCAGTGGTGTAGAGCAGGTGAAGGAGAACTGATACTTCTATGCTCAAAAAAAAAAGGAAAGGAACATAAGGAGCTGCTCTTTTATTGCTCCTCTCTTCCTCTCTTTAGCTAAGGGCACTTATTATTACACACCTTGAACAATGTTTGCTTTATGTAGTAACTGAACATGACTTAGATGAATGTTGTTCTACTGATTTTATTCAATTTTCTATCTCCAGTTTCCTTCATAACATCATTGCGTGAATCGTACTTGTCAGTAACCTTTAACAGAATTTATTCTGTGCTGTTTCTATATGGGTTTCTGACTTTAATACACTTCTTCTTCCTTCTTTATTTACATTGTTTGATAACTAATCTTGGCGAAAGAATTATATCAGAGGGCATATAAATTGCTAAGAGAGTAAACATACCAAGGCAAGAACCCACTCCAGTTTAAGAATAAGCATAATTTTAGTTGAAAATTTTGCTTTTATCATTAAAGAGTTATTGAGTTTTGTACAGAATAATTCCTATACATGAAAGAACTGTTTCATTGAAACCTTCAAAAGGAATAGAATTTTAATTTTTCTTTTGCAAATGTTGTAGATTATTACCAATTTAATGATAATTGTTCTTCTATTATCCATGAAGCCATCTGTTCAATTTCTATAGAGATCAATAAAAATAATGCAATGATAATAAAAGTCAAACCCATTTTGATAACTTGTAACTACTGAAATATTCCATTTATGTTGCATGTTATTACTCTGTAATGACATGAGAGACTAAATATATACATATGTGTATATATTATATACATAATATATATATGCCTTTTTAGTACCTCATATAACCATAAGTTCCTGATTATGAAAAAAGTCCACTTATAAGTATTATAGCAACAAGAAGCAGTTGATCAATGCTCAAGCATCTAAAAAGCACTTTAAAAAAATTATGTGTATAACCCATTAGGTGGAAAATACATTAATTTGAGATTTGGTAAGAGTCTTGTTTTAAAAGCAGGTTTTAATTGAAACAGAAATACATTACTACCATTCTCAGTGTCTGCCCTTCAGCCACTCATGTATCCGCCCTTCAATTCCTCCCATAACCCCCAACTCTCTAACTGAGAGACTCATTTTTTCTGATTATTATTATTACATGCATCTATAAGTGTATTTGTATGTGTGTGTGTACAAATATATTCATAAAGCCTGTTGAGTTTGTGTCAGTTTTTATTTGTATATGGTTTCAGGCCAGACTAATCTGCATTGGACAACTAATAAAAGGGCTCATCCCTCTGAGAAGTTAATTCTCCTTTCCCATGGATTATTAACTGCCTGTAATTCATGGTCTATTTGTGGGGTTCCATGCAGTTTTCCACCTTCCACAGTAATGTGTCTATTGATATTGTCATTGTTCAGGTCTTTTTTATGCAATAATTTCAAGGACTGACTGTATCACAGTAAAGTTCCTTATATTCTGGCTTTTACAGTTTGTATTCCGTATCTGATCCAAGAGAAATATATGCAGGAGCTTTGATGTAGATTTATCTATTGGAGTGAACATGCCACAATCTGTTGATATTCTACATTGTGTCTAGATGTAGCTTTCTATGATGGTCTGCATTTGGTGTAAAGAAAGTTGTTTTGGTGTAACGCAGCTACACTTACACCTAAAACATTTTCAGGTAGGAACTATAGATGACAGAGAACATATAGTGTTTTTCTTTCTGCATCTGGGTTAGCTTCACAATATAATCTATTCTAAAGCCATATAAACCCATGATTTTCTTCTCTTTTCAGTTGAATAGTATTCTATTGTGCATACTTACCATATTTTCATTGTCAATTCCTCTGTAGAAAAACAATTAGTGTATTTCCATTTCCTGGATATTGTGAATGGGTGTCAATAAACATTGCTAAGCAAGTGTTCTAGTAAGAGAATATCAAGTTCCTTGGACATATGACAAGGACTAGTATATCTGCAACTTATTTATGTTTTATTTATTTGTTTTTAGTTCTTTTGAGGATTTTCCATTTGGATTTGCATAAGCCTGCACCAAATTTTATTCCTAACAACAGTATATAAGACTTTATTTACCAACTACTTTGCCAGCATTTGTTTGTTGTTCTGTTGACCTTAGTCATTCTTTCTTGGTTAATATGAAATTCCAACATAGGTTAAACCTTCATTTCTCTGTTGCTAAGGATGATGAACACTTTTTTGTGGTATTTTTTAGTCATCAACTTTTCTTCTAATGTAAACTCAGTTTTGATTCCCAATTCTTAATTGGATTGTGGTTTCTTTGACTTTACTTGATGCTGCTTTTGTTTTGTTATAGTTTGTTTGTTTCCTTATTCTTTTGTTTTGTTCTTTGTAGATTATGGATATCTTCTGTCCGTGTATAGTTACAAAAATTCTTTCCCATTCTATGTATTTTTTCACTCTATTAATTGTTTCATTACAAGCTTTTTAGTTTTGTGAGTTCCTACTTATAAATTGTTTGCCTTAATTCCTGGACAAATGGAGTCCTGTTCATAAAGACCCGTCTTACACCTATGTCTTAGAGAGTACTACCTGTGCTTCCTTCATATAGTTTTAGTGTTTCAGATATCAAATTGAGGTCAATGATCCTCTTGAATCTAATTTTTGTGAAGAGTGATACATAAAGAGCTCTAACTTCAAACCCTGCATCCACTTTACCAGAACTATTTGTTGAAAATGCTGTGTTTTCTCCAGTATATGTCTTTCTTTTTCTTTTCTATTCTAATTTATTTCTTGCTTTTTAACCAAATATCAGGTATCCATAGTTATGAGCACCTTTACTTGCATCTTCTATTTCATTTAATTGATCTACATGTTTGTTATGTGTCATTACCATAATGTTTTCATTATTATAGCTCTATTATGTATACAAATATCTGGGGTGTCTGAAAATAAAATGGGTACTTTTATTGGGGTTGTGTTGAGTCTCTAAATTGCTCTTGGTAGGATGGTCATTTCACAATATTAAGTCTACCAATCTATGAAACTGGGATATCTTTCATTTTCTATTTTCTTTATCATCTCTTTCTTTAGAACTTTGAATTTTTCATTGTAAAGTTATTTTGTCTCATTGTTTGGTTAATCTCAAAACATTTCATTGTTGTTTCATGCTATTGTAGATAGGAGTAGGTCAATGATCTTTTTGTCAGTGTGATTGTTGTTAGTGTACAGCAACTTTGCTTAAATTGCTAATTGTCAAAGTTTTCTGGTGTAATTTGTGGGATCTCTTTTGATTAATATATTATCTAAAAGTAGAGCTAATTTGACATTTCCTATTTGTATCCCCATTATTTTCTTCTCTTGCTTTATTGTTCTTACTAATGCATCCAACACTATAATAAAAATGATTGGGAATAATGATCATTCCTGTCTTCTTCCTGGTTTTATTTACAATTGAGTCATTTTTTTACTTGGTTTTGTTTTTTACCATTTAAAATAATATTGGGGTGGGTTTTCCATGAATATTCTTTATTATGTTGAGTTGTATTCTCTCCATTCCTATTCTTTTTTTTGAGTTTTCCAACACATCACTTCTTTTTTTATTACTTTATAAATAATACCATTCAAAATTGCCACTTCCTCCCTCCTCCACTTCCCTCCTGCTCTCCCACTCACCCTACTCCTCTCCCCCTCCAGTCCTAAGAGAGGGCAGGGTACCCTGCCCTGTGGGAAGTCCAAGGCCCTCCCCCTCCATCCAGGCTTAGGAAGGTATACATACAAATAGAATAGGATCCCAAGGAGCCAATACATGCAGTAGAGACAAATCCCAGTGCCATTATCATTGGCTTCTCAGTCTGTCCCAATTGTCAGCCACATTCAGAGGGTCCAGTTTGATCCATGCTAGTTCAGTCCTAGTCCAGCTGGATTTGGTGAGCTTCCATTAGCTCAAGCACACTGTCTCAGTGGGTGGACAAACCACTTGTGGTCCTGACTTCCTTGCTCATCTTCTCCCTCCTTCTGCTCTTCAACTGGACCTTGGGAGCTCAGTCCATTGCTCTGATGTGGCTGTGGGTCTCTGTATATATCTCCATCTGTTGCCGGATGAAGGTTCTGTGGTGATATTCAAGATAGTCATCAGTCTGACTATGGGACAAGGCCCGTTCAGGCACCCTCTCCACCACTGCCCAGGGTCCTAGCTATCCCAATATCTAACAATATTGATTGCAAAGTAAAATCAATCAGAAAAGATTGAGAAGGACACTTTATACTCCATTCCTATTATTTCTAGGACTTTTATTATGAAGGCTTGTTGGAATTTGTTAAAGACTTCATTTACATGTATCAAAATGATTTTGGATTTATATCCATTTTTATTGATTTACATATGTTCAAGCAACCCTGAAATCCTTGGATAAATACTACTTGATTGTGATGCATAATCTTATTTATATGTGATTGTATTCAGCTTGCTTGTATTTTATAGAGAATGTTAAAAATGTTTCATTTATGTACATGAAGGATATTTTTCTGTAATTTTTCTCATTGTTGTTCCTGTTGTACCTTTACTTGGTTTGAATAGTAGAATGATCCTGGCTTAATTGAATGAGTTTAGAAGGGATCCTTCTGTTTCAACTTTTTTTTTTTTTTGTAGAGTTTAAGGTTTAGTTGTAATTCTGCTTTAAACGTCTGATAGAATTATACTGTGAATCCACCTGGAATATATTTTAGCTGGACAATTTTGATAAGCATTTCTATCTTCTTTGTGTGCATCTGTTTAGGTCTTGTTCTCTTCTTGGTTGAACTTAGGTAGTTTGGATGATTCAAGATATATATTTATTTCTTTTAGATTTTCCTACTTAGTGGAGGTTTGTAAAATATCCCCTTAAAATATTCTGAGTTAATTAAGTGTCTACTATAGTACTTACTGGTTCATTTCTGGTTCTGTTAATTTGGGTTTTCACTTACTTTATTTTGGTTAGTTGGGCCAAGGGTCTGCCAATCTTGTGTATACATTTGAGAAACCAGCACCAAGGTTTATATATACTTTGCAGTGGTTTCTGTTTTCTACTTTATTAATTTCTGCTTTGGTATTTAATATGTCTTTCCATATGCTGAATTTGTATTTAGCTTGTTCTTGTTTTACCAAATTCTTAGGTTGTATCTTTTTAGTCATATTCATCCTTTAGTAATGAGTTATTTAATCCCCCTGATTTTACACTTAGTAGAGGTGTGCTTGTTTTTAATTATAATGTTTATTCCATTCATCATCAGAAAGTATGCCTAGAAATGGTCGTTTCAATTTTTCCATTTCAAAGTTTGTTTTGTAACAAGCACATGGTCTTTTTTCAAGAAGTTGCCATCTATCACTCTATAGAATATATATTCATTGACATTTGGTAAAATGTGTTGTAGATATCAGAAAGGTTAATTGTAACTTTAATTAATTAATGTAAATTAATGCATTGTAAGGTGTCACTTAATTTAGAGGATTTTCCAATTTTTGGTTGTAGTTGTTTTCAGAGGACCTATATATTTGAGAAAGTGAGATGTTAAAATTGGCCACTATTATTGGTTTTGTGTCAGTCTATGCTAGTTGGATACATATGTTTAATATTATGCTACTTTACTGATTAATTGATTCCTGGATTAAAGTGGAGTGTCATTCAATGCCTCATCTAATTATATTTAATTAGATCTCTACTTTTTCAGTTATTGACTTAGCAAAACCTTCTTGATTCTAAATCCCCTTGCTGGAATATTATTTTTTCTATTGTTTTACTTTCAGGTGGTACCTTTCTTTCAAGACCTTCTCTGTATGTGGAATTGATTTAATTGTTCTAAATTTGTTAATATATTTGTTAGTATTTAAGCCACTGCCACTTACAGTTGCATCTCTCTGCCCTGCTCCCACAAAAGTGACCCCTACTTGCTAATAAATAATTCTACACCTACAACAATTTTCTTAAAACAGTAACAGAAGTAAGTTCACTTACAAATAAATAAATAAATGTGAAAATTGCAAACAAACCCTGAGATAATTGTAGACAATATCACCATTTAGAATTTAACAACTTTTTTGTTTATACTATAAATGGAATTCTGCAAGAGTTACAAGAGTTATCCTGTACATATTTTTTGTGATCTTGGTACTCAGCTTTATTTTTCATAATATATCATTAAAGAAATGATTTGATAAAAGAGCCAAGAATGAGAAACTTGTAGAAATTATACAGTCTTTACAGGCTAGTAATGAGAAGTTTAGCTGAAAGAATTCATACCATGGAAATTGATAGCCTTAATTTGACAGAAAAAATTAAATCCATTTCAATTGGCTATAAAACTTTACAAAAGGGTACTGAGAAATTATCTGAAAGGATTCATGCTGTAAAAATTGACAATCAAAATCTGTTAAAATGTTATGATAAGTCAACTGATAGAACATCTCTCCAGGAAAGCAATCATGCCATCCAAATAATATTCAAGTGTGAGAAGTTATTATTAATGAAAAAGTCAAAACCTTGGAATTTCATGTACAGAATGAGGATCAGAACTTATTTGTTTCAATGAAATTATTAGAAATATTCACAAGTCAAGAGATTCATGCTTTACAAAATACAGTGATTAAAAGCTTTGAACTGATTGAGGAAATTTTCAGAACTGATAAGCAAGGAGAGGATGCACAGGCAAAGGATTTATCATCACCAGTATCTCTCAGAGTCAGAGATACTTGCCAAGATTTTTAGCTACTTATCTTGTTATTACCTGTGAAAAAAACAGCAAATATGCAATACACTAATAGATACAAAGAATGTAAATGGAAACCTATATGTATGAAAAATCTAAAAGAAATTAAACAAGCATTAGTATCTTATGGCATGTATTCACCATTTGTTAGGGAGATGGTAAAGACATGGGCTTCTAGCAATAAGATTATTCCACATGATTTACTTCAATTAGTATCAGTGGTTCTTGAAGATGGACTGTAGTTACAATGGAAGTGCAAATGGAGAAAGGAGACTAAAGCCTTAGAACAGCAAGGTAGGATCAAATAATCTGAGGCTCCCCAAGATCAAATTTTTGGCAAGGACTGTTATGCAGATCTACAAAGTCAAGCTATTTATAATGAGTACATTGTGTCCCTATGCCTTACAGCAACCATAAATATTTGAGTCAAGTTTCAAGAACCATGAAGAACAGAATCATATACTAAGGTTAAACAAGGTCCAAGAGAACCCTTTATTGACTTTTTACAAAAGATTAACTAAAGCTCTTAAAATAGGGTTAACAGATTTAGAAGACAGATGAGTACTTATTGAATGTCTAACTTTTGAAAATGCCAACACAGAATGCAAAAAGATACCTGGACCTTTAAAGGTCAGATCAGCACCAATAGATGAACTGATCCTACACACGCTAAATGTTGAGTAAGTTGGCTATAATACTGAGGCTTGAGTACAAGAAGCAACTTCTAAAGGTGTGAAGAGACATCCAAATGCCAAATGCTTTACTTGTAGTAAAATAGGACATTTGAGAAGCGATTGCAGACAAACGTTCCTAGAAATAATGTTTCCCCTAGGAATGACAAAATTCGGTCTCAGTCCTCTGGAGTATGTAGAAGATGTGGCAAAGACCAACATTGGACCAATGAATGTAGATCACCAAGAGACAAACAAGGCAACCCATTACCACTAAAAAAACTCCATGGGGGGTCCTCTAACAGGCGCCCAGGTCAAACATTATCCAGTCATTTAGAGTCACTGTGTAAAACATGTCTTGCCAGGAAAATTTAAAAATCCAATGCCTTTTATAAAAAAACAAAACACACAAAAATCCACACTATTCTGGATAATGGAGTAAACATGGAGGATGAATTAAAAATTCCAAAAGAAAATAGGCAGACTTCTATAAATGATCAAAGACCAAAGCTGAGTGTACAAATAAATAACATAGTAATTGAAGGATTACTGGAAATGGGTATAGATGTGACTATTATTACTCCAGAATCTTGGCATACAAATTGGCCTCTCCGGGAGGCAGATTTCAATTACTAGAAATTGGAACCCTATCTTAAGTGAAACAAAGCATGAGATGGGCCAGAAGGACAGAAAGGAAGTCTGAGGTCATATGTGGTTAATATAGCAGTGAATCTATGGGATCGTGATCTGTTACAACAATGGAATACCCAGATTAAAATTCCTGAAGTCTCAGAAATGGAATATAAACCAACTCGTGTTTCTTGAAAGAATATTGCAGGGCAATATAAAAAACAGTCACAAGTTTTCAGACTGTACAAAAACACAAAACAACTAATAAAACTTCAGATGTAACAATGACCCTAACTTTAAAATGGTTAACAGACCACTACTGGTTAAACAATGACCTTTAACATAAGAGAAACTGCAGACTTTAGAACAGCTAGTACAGAAGCAACTAGATGCTCACCATATTGAAGATTTCACCAGTCCTTGGAATTCTCCTGTATTTGATTTTAAAGATAAATCTGGAAAATGGAGAATAGTGACAGCTCTAAGAGCTGTCAAAAAGTTTATTCAACCAATGAGCACTATAGAATCTGGAATTCCTTTGTCTTCCATATTACCTAAAAAATGGACTCTTATAGTTATTGATTTAAAAGATTGTTTCTTCACTATACCCTTACAAGAAAAGGAAAGAGAAAAATTTGCCTTCACAGTGCCTACTTATAATAATTTTAAGTCTACTAGGAGATATCAATGGAGGGTCATCCCCCAGGGAATGCTAGCCTCACCCTGTGCCAATATTTTGTAAGTCAGCCATTGGAAATAATGCATAAGCAATTCCCTTAATCTATACATTAACATTACATGGATGACATTTTGCTTTCTGAATCAAATGTAGATACTTTAGAAAGAATGTTTGAAGAAATAAAGTTTTGCCCAAATGGGGATTACAAATTGCTCCTGAAAAATGCAAAGAGGAGATTCTTTCAATTATCTATGTTATAAATAGGTTTATAGAAAATTAGAACTCAAAAAGTGCAAATTAGGAGAGATTGATTGTGGACTCTTAATGACTGTTAGAGATTTCTAAGAGACATTTCCAATCTATGACCCACTTCTGGGATAACACCTGATCTAAAAATTCATTTAAACAAAAGCTTAGATGGTGGCAAAGACTTAAATAATCCCAGATAATTAAAAGTTGAAGCTGAGAAAGAATTGACAAAACTAACTTAAAATTAAGATTAAAATTTAAAGGATTCAAACTACCCAAAAATTTTGAATAAAATCAAATATTTGAAAGAATGATATTTCTTGCTTTCAAAATGTATCAGAATGTATGGTATTAGAAATATTGCAGAAAGATAACTGTAGACATACAGGTCAGTGGAATGAAGCTAAGGATACAGCAATGTTCTCTTAATTTTGTACTGTATTAGTTCATCTTATTGTTATTGTGAACAAATAGATGATAGAAAAGGCTTAAATTTGTAAATGTTTATTTCCTTTAATTTTCAGACATTTCAGTCCTTCATGACATAGAGAGGATAAAGCAGAGATGTTCTCATCTTTGCAGATGATTAGAAGAGTACAACCATAACAGAAAGGAGGCAGGGTAGCCCTTATATATCATAGTTCCACCAGTCCACAATAGTGCATTCAGATTTTGCTTCTATCAGCAGATTAATGAATTCATTTTGCCTAAGACCTCATGAACTAATGTCTGTGAAAAGCCAGCTTAACATACCCAGCATAGTGATTTACCACTACAATAAGCACTCCTCAATCCAGCCAGGCTGACTGATAACAGTCTTCTGATTTTCAACAATGGAACAAAAACCATTTGGTAGAGAAATAGAAAATTTATGTTTAGTCTCAAGAATTTCACACAATTATACTACAAAATGTTAACATATTGACAATCCATTTCCTCTCTTTAGTTCTTCAACTTCTTCCACCTCATGTGTTTCCCTCACAAGTTCAAGGACTTTTAAATGTTTTAAATTTTATTAATTTACTGAGAATTTCATAAAATTTATTTTGGTAATATTCACCACCTCACGCATATTTTTAGAGTCTTTCCCATCTCTCTTCATCAAATTTCATATCCTTACCGCCTTGAACACAAATGAGTATAGTTTGTGTTGGCCCTACTACTCCTGGACATAGAGGCATCACTAAAGTGTTGTTGATATATCGATTATCACAGCAACAAAGAAAATTTAACTTTCCTTCTCCAAGCAGAAACTAAATGTCAATAACTACTCAGATAGAGGTAGGATTTTCTTTCCTCTGACCCTCTTCCATGTATGGATTTTGTGTGGTTTGATCTTGTAAAGGTTCTGTGCATTGTGTGGTTTGACTTGGATAGACTTGGATGTTAAAAGACCTAGTCCCTAGGTAGTAGCTCTGTTTGGGTATGTTCAGTAGGTGAGGCATTGTTCAAGTAAGTGTTATTGTGAGAGGGCTTTGACGTTTATCCAGTTGTCATTTCTGATCAAATCTGATTCCCACTTGTGGATCTTGATATAAACTCTCAGAATACAGATTCCAACTCCAGCCATCATATTTTTCTCATCACGCCATGCTGTCCCCATCAGTACAGAACATAACTGCATAAATCCAAGAGCCACAATAAACTCTATCTTCTATAAGTTGTTTTGTTCATTATATTTAATCACTCCAATTAGAAAGGTAAATAATATACCATATTTTCCATATCCATTTTTCGGTTGAGGGGAATTTAGGTTGTTTCCAGGTTCTGACATGACAAACTATGCTGCTTGTGGTATGACTGAGCATCCTTTGGATATATACCCAAAGTGGTATTTCTGGATGAGGAGGAAGCTAATTTTCTGAGAAATTGCCATACTGATATAAAAAAAAAAAGCGGTACCAATTTGCACTCCTACCAGAAATGCAGGTATGTTCTCTTCCCCCACATCCTTTCCAGCATAAGTTTTCATCAGTGTTTTTGATCTTGGTCATTCTTGCAGGTATAAGATGGAATCCCAGAGCTGTTTTGATTTGTCTTTCTCTGATGGCTAAGGATTTAGAGCATTTCGTTAAGGGTCTTTCAGCCATTTTAGATTCCTCTATTCAGAGTTCTCAGTTTAGATTTGTACTCCATTTTTTATTGGATTATCTGTTCTTTTGATGAGCAGTTTTTTGAATTCTTTGTATATTTTGGAGATCAACTGTCTGTCCAATGTGGGGTTGATAAAAATCTTTTCCTATTCTGTAGACTGCAGTTTTGTCTTCTTGACTGTGTCCTTTGCTCTACAGAAGCTTTTCAGTTTCATGAGGCCCCATTTATTAGTTGTTTCTCTCAGTGTCTGTGCTACTGGAGTTATATTTAGGAGGTGGTCTCCTGTGCTAATGCATTCAAGTGTACTTCCCACTTTCTCTTCTGTGAGGTTCAGTGTGGCTGGCTTTATTTTGAGGTCTTTGATCCATTTGGACTTGAGCTTTGTGCATGGTAATAGACATGGATCCATATTTATTCTTCCACATGTTGATACCAATTATGCCAGCACTATTTGTGAAATATGCTTTCTTTTTTCCATTTTATATCTTTTGCTTTTTGTAAGGTGTTCTTAGGTGTGTGTCTTTGATCTGGTTTCATTGGTCCTCCTGTCTGCTTTTATGCCAATACCATGCTGATTTCAGTACTGTAGCTCTGTAGCAGAGTTTGAAGTCAGGTATTGTGATACCTTCTGAAGTTCCTTTATTTTACAGGATTATTTTGGCTATCCTGGATATTTTGCCTTTTTATATGAAGCTGAGTACCTTTCTTCCAGGGTCTATGAAGAATTCTGCTAGAATTTTAATGGGCATTGCTTTGAATCTGTAGACTGCTTTTGGAAAGATTGCCATTTAACTTTGTTAATTGTTCCTATCCAAGACCATGAGAGATTTTTCCATTTTATGGTGTCTTTCTCAATTTCTTTCTTCAAAGATTTAAAATTATTGTCATACAGGTCTTTCATTTGCTTGGTTAGAGTTTTTCTGAGATATTTTATGCCATTTGTGGCTATTTTGTAATGTGATATTTCTCTGATTTCTTTCTCAGCCCATTTATCAACTGTGTAAACGAGGGATAATAATTTTGGGGGATTAATCTTGTATCCTGCTACATTTCACAATGGAGTACTACACAGAAGAAAAAATAATGACATCTTGAAAATTTTCAGGCAAATGGCTGGATCTAGAAAACATTATATTGAGTGAGATAACCCAGACCCAGAAAGACAAATGTCATATGTACTCACTCATAAGTGGTCTTTAAACATAAAAGGTAAAAACAGCTCACAATTCACCATCCCAGAGATCCTAGACAACAAGAAGGATCCTAAGAGAGACATATATGAATCTAATACATGGGAAGTAGAAATAAACAAGATATCCTGAGTAAATTGGAAGGGTATGGACCATAGGAGTGGATTGTAGTGGAGGGAAAAGAAAAGGAGGGGAGTAGAGAAAAATGTAAAGGTCAATAAAATAAATTAAAAAGACATTAAAAAGTTAAATAATGCATGCTGTCACAGTCTCTGTGGTTCATATGTGTATATGCTCTGTTACATTAGGAGAACACTTATCTTGAAGTCATCATCAATCTGTGTCTTATATTCTTCCCACCTTCTCTTACACATAGATTCCTGAGCTTTAAGAAGAAGGGTATGATATAACTGTCTCCTTTACTGGTAAGCTTTCCATTCTCTTTTTTCTGTGTATTGATCAGCTGTGGGCCTCTGTGCTAACTACCATTGACTGCAAGAGAAAACTTTTTTGATGAAGGCTGAGTGACACATAACCTATGTGTTTAGTAATGAGTCACTGGAATTCAAATCCTTGTGACTGTCAAACACAATACGGTTTTTACTTTTATACAAGAAATCGGTCTTCTTTTATTTGTTTTATTTTAAGAAGTCTGACTTAGTGAAGAGTGAGAGTAAACAACAACAACTTTGTGATACTCTGGGGTTGAGCAGCTTCCCTAGTGGAAATTTCATTCTCACTTCATATTGGATTCCCTGGGTAAGGAAAAAGGAGATTAGAGGAAAAGCCATATCCCTCCCTAGTCATTATGATTACACAATGGGAGAACATATGTAATGTGATAGAATATATATAACACTTCAGTTTTACTATACAAGAAAATTTAATCTTATTTATTTTAAAACCTTATTATGCTTTCAAAATGACAGGCATTATATAAAAGATGGATTGTTAAATTTTAAAAGGTATAATAACTCAAAGTTTGGTGATTGTAGGAGTGCAGGTGATATGATAAAATGTATTATACATATGCATGAACTTATCAAATAATGAAATAATACATTTAAATTAAAATTGGCACCTGAGTTCTATTATTCCCCTCTGTAGAGTCCCTTCTCACCTTCCTGATGTATCTTCCAAAGAAGGATGCAATGACACTAACTGTTCAATATTCTAAAAATGGACCTAATGTGGCAATATACAGATTAATAGAAATGGCTTAAATTAATATAAGAGTTGGCCAATAAGAAGCTAGAGTTAATGGGCCAAGCAGTGATTTAATTAATACAGTTTCTGGTGATTATTTTGGGTGTAAGCTAGCCAAGAGGCCAGCAAGTGGCCCCTCCTTCCAACACTTTTTAGATTTATTAGAGGGGCTTTATAAATGCTTCTGTGGTTAAGAAAACCTGATCCAGCAGAGAACTTGGGTTTGATTCCTAGCACCCACATGGTGGCTCATTGCTTGTTCATTTCCTGGCTGCCCAGTTTCCTGAAATAACCACACAGAAACTGTATTAATTAAATCATTGTTTGGCCAATAACTATAGCATATTCCTAGCAAGCTCTTGCAAATTAAATTAACCCATTTCTATTATTTTAAATTTTACCACAATGTTCCTGGCCTAATGACAAAGTTCCAGCTGGCAGCTTGCATCTTTTCCCTCTGGCTGCTTATGGCATCTCCTGAATCTGAATTCTTTCTCCCACCATTCAGTTTAGTTTTCCCTGCCTACCTCTACTCTACCTGATCACAGGCCAAGTCAGATTGTTTATTTATTAACTAATAAAAACAAGGCATACACATAAAGCCTTCCCACACCAACTAATAAATATGTATAACTTCAGTTCTGGGAGACCTTATGACCTTTTTCACTTACAGAGGCACCAGCTAACTAAGTGACTAATGAACAAACATGGTGTGGGACAATTCTGTATTCTGTCAATTATGTTTTAAATAAACACTGATTGGCCAGGAGCCAGGCAGGAAATATATGTGGGACAACCAGAAAGGAAGTAGAGGCAGGGCAATGAGAACAGGAGAATTCTGGGTAGGAAGAAGCTCCCTTTGCAGTCCTGTCCAGACATAGAAGAAGGAAGATGTGACCTGCCCCACTGAAAAAGGTACTGAGCCATGTGGCTAACATATACTAGAATAATGGGCCAAACAAGAGTAATAAGAAGCCTGAGCTAATGGGCCAATCAGTTTTATAACTTTTTTAGACCTTCCGTGTGATTCTTTGGGACCTAACAACTGCGGGAACTGGTCAGGACAGAAACCCCAAACAGTAGGCCCTCATGTTACAAATGGCACCCAACACGATAATTGCATCCACATGAAACCTGAGAGAGCTTGGGAAGTAATTCTAGATAGAAAAGAATAGAGTAAAGCATGGCTTCTTGGTAGCAGCAATTTCTTGGATCTGTTCTGCTTGCTAGAGGTAAGAACTCTCATTTAAAAGAGGCTTCCTGACTCAGCTTTAGCTGCAAAACCCTGCAGCTCTTTAAGAGGTCCTGCCACAAAACACTTATATGGTGTTGATGAAAAACTGACCATATGCTTTTTGGTTTTCAGCTGTAGCAGGAAAAAAGCTGCGCCATTTTAAAATGCCAGCTTTCTGGGACTTCCTGCCAGCATAAACTCTGACTCTTTCAGGCAGGTGGTCTGACTACAGAGCATTTTAATGTGGTTAGTGAGCAGACTGCTGCAGCTTGCTTGCTGGCAGGGATCTTGAAATGCCATAGAGTTGTGGCAATAAATGTGACTACAGCAGGTACCTCCACCATGAGGCTGAAATCTCAGAAAGCTAAGAAATGACCTGGATCTAGCCATCAAAGCCACAGCTTTAATCCTCTCCATAGCACTTAGCAAAGTAAAGACTAATGTGGTAAAAGAAAGAGAGAGAGAGAGAGCTACAGTAAAGAGAGAGCCAAAGAGGAAGAAAACCTCTAAATGGTTTTTAGTGTGTTAAAAATATACACAGGCTAAAGGTTAAAGTCCTTAAAAAAGAAAGAGAGTAGTTGGGTGTGGTGGTACACACCTTTAATCCCAACACTTGGTAGACAGAGGCAGGCAGGCCTCTGTGAATTCAAGGCATGGTGGCACATGACTTTAATCGCAAAGCTTGGGAGGCAGAGGCAGACAGACCTCTGTGAATTCAAGGTGTGATGGCACAAACCTATAATCCCAGCACATGGGATGCAGAGGCAGGTGGATCTCCATGAGTTCAAAGACAGCCTGGTGTACAGAGGGAGTTCCAGGACAGCCAAAGATCTACAGAGAACCTGTCTCAAAAAGTAAAAGTAAAAATAAAAGAAATAGAGGTTAAAAAAAAAAGAAATAGAGGTTAAAGTAAAGCCACATAAAGAGGGAAAATACACAGAGAATCTGGATACTGTATGCTATTATGCTGTCTTTGAATTGTTTGAATGCTGAGGAAGGAGCAACAGCTGTTAAAAGATATTTGCTTATAAATGCTGCTGAATTAGTCCAAGATAGGTATTTTGAAAATAACTTGACTTCAAAATTGAAGTCAAAAGGTATGTTATTTTGGAGAATAGATTTTGCTTTTATTTCCACAGGAAATGAGAAGCTGTGGATTCATTATGAATTAAGAAAAATCAGATTTGATCAAGGAAGACCATCTGAGAAATCTCTTGTAGGAACAGATGGCCCGAATGTCTGAGTTCTATATCCAAAGCAGATTCAAGACTGCTGCCTGAGATGATCAAAACTCACAGGATACACCAGTCAGGACTTCATCATAACCCTAAATTTTCTTTAGATTCCCATAAGATTATCAGTGCCCCCAACCAGCAGGAAGTAGCCTGGAATACTATACCCTTATTCCCAAAAATTGGACTATGGATGTTCTTGTTTTTAAAAAAAAAATAAATGAGGGGGAAGTGGTGTGGGAAAACTCTGTATTCTGTCAGTTATGTTTTAAATGAACACTGATTGACCAGGAGCCAGGCAGGAAGTATAGGTGGGACAGCCAGACAGGAAGTAAAGGCAGGTCAATGAGAACAGGAGAGTTCTGGATAGGAGGAAGCTCCCTCTGCAGTCCTATTCAGACGTTGAAGAAGGAAGATGTGACCTTCCCTGCTGAAAAAGGTACTGAGCCATGTGGCTAACATATACTAGAAAATGGGCTAATATATGTTATAAGAGTTAATAAGAAGCCTGAGCTAATGGTCCAATCCGTTTTATAACTTATGTAGACCTTCCGTGTGATTCTTTGGGACCTAACAACTGTGGGAACTTAGCAAGACAGAAACTCCAACAAGCAGGCCCTCATGTTACACAAACATTCAGGCAGTATACTTATATATACAGAAAATTTTAAAATCAAAAGAAAAATAAAAGATCTATGAGAAACTACCAGAGAGTACTTAGTCAAAAGATGTCATTTTTGTCCTTATATCTCATGCAAGATTTTTCCAAACACAATTTTGATTTCGAAGTGTTCCATAATACTCATTTTAGGAAAGATTCAAGGATTTTTCTCCTGAAATTATTGGAGGGGATTTCTTCTGAGCATCTACAGTCCTTATATATGTTCTCTGGTCTCTCTTATGGTTTACTGCTTGCTTGAGTCCAATTTATACTTCCAAGCAATGTCCTCATACATTTCTCTATTTTCCAATACTCTGATATATAAAATATAATCTCTTTACTTCCACAGCTGTTTCCCCATCAAGATATTTTCTATAATAGATCTTGGCTTCTCATGCTTGTTTCAGACTATTAACTTAATGTGGCTTTGTATGTGGTATGGTAAAATGTTTGAAGAATGAATGTCCTCATGGCAATCTGAAATATAGCCATTATAGCTTCATGCTCAAAGGCCACTCTACTATGTTAAATTCATCTTTGTTCCTCACATTTGCAGTTACTGAGTGGAAATTCAATATAGCACCCCTATTTCCCCTCCTAACAAAGATATATTTTTTTCTTTATTTTATTTTACACACCAACCACAGTTTCCTAACTCTCCTCTCCTCCAGTTCCCACCCTCCAACTCACTATACCCTACCCCATCCACTCCTTCTCCATCTCCATTCAGATGGGGTAAGATATCCCTTCAGAATCAACAAAGCTTGGCATATCAAGTTGAGGAAGGACCAAGTTCTTCCCCCTTGCACCAAGGGTGAACAAGGTATCCCATCAGAGGAAATAGGTTCCAAAGAGCTAGCTCATGTGTCAGGTACAGGTACTGGTCCCACTTCTAGATACTTCAAAAAAGACCAAACCAAACCACATCTGTTACCCAGACACAGATGGTCTAGGTTGGTACCATGCTGGTTCCTTAGCTGTCCATCCAGAGTCCCTGAGATCCTACAAGCTCAGGTCAGTTGTCTCTGTGGGTTTCCCCATCATGATTTTGATGCCCCTTGTTTGTATAATGCCTCCTCCTTCTCTTCAATTGGAATCCCAGGGCTCATTCCAGTTCTTGCTTATGGATCTCTGCATCTGCTTCCATCAGGTAGTGGATGAAGGCTCTATGAGGACAAGAACAGGCCAGTTCAGGCACCCTCTCCACTATTGCTAGGAATCTTAGCTGGAGTCAGCCTGGTCAATTCATAGTAGTTTTCCTGGCACCAGGTTTCTCCCTAATTCCATAGTAGCCCCTATATCAAGATATATCTTTCGTTATTCCTCCTCTCAATCTCGTCCCCAACTCAACCATCCATATCTTCCTTGTTCTCTTTTCCCATACCCTCATCTCTACTCACCCCTGCCCCATGGAGAGCTGGTATATTTCCCCTTACTAGGGTGATGCGTGCATATCCCTCTTAGGACCCTCCTTGTTACCTACCTTCTTTGGGGCTTCGTTTTATAGTCCGATTGTTCTTTGCTATATCTAATATTGATTTATGAGTAAATACATATCATGTTTATCTTTCTGGGTTTGGGTTACCTCACTTAGGATGATTTTTTTTTCTAGTTCCATCAATTTGCCTCCAAATTTCATGATGTCAGTGTTCCTTTCCACTGAGTAATATTCAATTGTGTAGATACACCACATTTTTATTATCCATTCTTCTGTTAAGAAATATTTTTGTTTCTGTATTCTGACTACTATAAATAATGATGCTATGAAAGTACTTGAGGCAGTAACCTTGTGGGATGCTTGACTATTCTTTGGGTATATGGCTAAGAGTAGTATCATGGGGTCTTGAGGCAGATAAAGTCCCAATTTTCTGAAAAGTTGCCATACTGATTTCCAAAACAGCTGTACAAGTTTGCACTCCCACCAGCATTAGAGGAGTCTTCCTCCTACTCCACATCCTCTCCAACATAGGATATTATTAGCATTTTTTTATCTTGGCCATTCTGACAGTATAAGATAGTATCTCAGAGTCATTTTGATTTTCATTTCCCTGACAGCTAAGGATGTCGAACACTTTTTTATGTGTATCTTAGGCTTCTTCTGTTCAGAATTCTCTGCTTAAGATTGTACCGCAATTTTTCATGTGATTATTTGGTATTTTGGGGTCTAGTTTCTTGAGTTCTTTATATCTTTAGTATATCAGTTCTTTGTCAGATGTGGTGCTGATGAAGAACTTTTCCCATTCTGAAGATGCTGGTTTGTCTTATTGACAGTGTCTTTCACCTTGTAGAAGATTTTCAGTTTCAGGAGGTCCCATTTATTAATTGTCAATTTCAGTGTCTTTGCTGCTGCTGTTAAATTCAGGAAGTAGTCTCCCGTACGAATATATTCAAGGCTACTTTGCACTTTCTCTTCTATCAGCGTCAAGGTAAATGGATTTATGTTGAGGTCATTGATTCACTTGGACTTGAGTTTTTGGCAGGACAAAAAATGAGATCAATTTACAGTCTTCTACATGCTGCCATCCAATTATGCCAGCACCATTTGTAGAAGATGCTGCTTTTTTTCCATTGTATACTTTTGACTTCTTTTTCAAAAATCGTGTGTTCATAAGTGTGTTGATTTATTTCAGGATTTTTGGTTTGATTCCATTGATCCACATTTCTGTTTCTATGCCAATACCAAGCTGTTTTTATTAATAAAGGTTTATCATAAGGCTTGAAGGTAGGGATGGTAATACTTCCAAAAGTTCCTATATTGTACAGAGTGCTTTAGTTATCCTGTTTGTTATTGTAGTTGTTGTCATTGTTTTTCCATATGAAGTTGAGTACTGTTCTTTCAAGGTCTGTGATTAATTGTGTTGGAATTTTGATAGGATTGCATTAAATCTGTAAATTGCTTTTGGTAAGATTGCCATTTTAATATGTTAATTCTATGAAGCCGTTAACATGGGATATATTTCCATATTCTGATCTTTTTCTGAATTTCTCTCTTCAAAGACTTAAGATTCTTGTCATATAGGTCTCTCACTAGTTTGGTTATGTTACCCTATGATACTTTACATTATTTGTGGCTATTATATATGGCGATATTTCTCTGATTTCTTACTCACTCCATTTATCATTTGTATATAGGAAGGCTACTGATATTTTGAGTCAACCTTGTACCCAGGGACATTACTGAATGTCTTTATCAGTTTTAGGAGTTCCCTAGTAGAATTTTGGGGGTCACTTATGTATACTATCATATCATCCTCAAATGATGACAGTTTGACTTCTTCTTTGATCTCCATTTGTTGCCTTATCCCTCTAGTTAAAACTTCAAGTACTATTTTGAATAGATATTGAGAGAGTGGACACACTTGTCCTTTGTCTGATTTTTGTGGAATCGTTTTCAGTTTTTCTCCATTTAATTTAATGTTAACTGATAACTTGCTGTATATTGACCTTATTATGTTTAGGTATGATCCTTGTATCCCTGCTCTCTCCAGAACCTTTATCATAAAGGGGTGTTGAATTTTGTCAAAAGTTTATTAGCATCTAGTGAGCTGATCATGTGTCATGTGTTGTTTTTTATTTTAGTGTGTTTATAGGTGGATTACATTGACAGATTTCCATATGGTGAAAAATTCCTGCATCCCCGGGATGAAACCAACTTAATCATGGTAGATGATTTTTAATGTGTACTTAGATTTGGTTTGCCAGTGTTTTATTCAGTATTTCTGCATCAATGTTCTTGAGGGAAATTGGTCTGTAATTGTCTTTCTTTGTTGAATTTTGTTTCATTTGAGTATCAGGGTAACTGTGGCCTCATTTATTGACAATAAATGCTGCACTCTCTTTCACATAGAAATAAACTGAATTTTTCATTATACCTTTTTCTTTCATCCCTGGTTTGGGCCTGCTTTCATGCATGTCCCTGTCTCAGTCCTGTTCAAAAGAGGTCAGTGGCTGAAGCCTGTTCCTGTGGAGGCTGCTGACTTGGGCCTGCTCCAGAGAAGGTGGCTTGCTTGGGCCTGGTCTTGTGGAGGTCACTGGCTCAGTCCTGCTCCAGTGCAGGTCATTGACTCAGTGTGAAGAACTTTCTGTTCCATTCGATAACACCATGTATGAAATTATAAATATTGTGTACTTCAATAATGCATTTTATTTGACATTGGAAATTAATTTGTTCATAGGAATAAGAGCTGCCAACTTGAAGCACTGGTGTTTAAATAAAATTTGCTATTCTGATATCCTTATATAATTCTGTCATTTTGGTACCATTTAAGATACAGGCATGTGTTTAGTTTGCTCTCGAGCCTTGCTGTGCATTTTCTAATGCTCTTTTTGAAAATCCTTGTAAAATGATTAGTCCACAGATATACTAGGCAGCAGTTTCATCTCTTCCCTAACATTAAAGAAGTTCTGTGAACATTCTTATACCAACTTTTGATTGCCTTCTCTATCATTTTATTTAAAAAATAATTACAGAAGCAGGCTTAATGGACTAGAGTATATAAACACTTTTAATGATCCAGATAAATATTGCCAAATTACTTTCCTCAAAGCTTGTAGCAAATTAAGCTTCTAAAAGCATTATATACATGTTTCTTCCTAGACATTTTAGAAATAACAAAAGTTAAAAACACATATTTATGAATACTATTGATTACATATAATTTATTTTATACTGTTTAATTTCTATGAAGACAAATATGATTATGTGTATTTAACCCTTCCTTTTCATAAACTTTCATTATAACATAATACTTAATTATATCTGTATTCAAGTTGATTGATTTTAAAAATTCATAATTATTGATAATTATGTAAACTATCATCCAAATATGCCCCACTGCTTAATTTTATTATTCATATTAAATTATTTATTTTTACTAATTTTAAAATTGCAGAAAAATATAATAATATTCCATTAAATAATGTTTTCAATTTTCCAAATTTCAATGTGGCTCTTTTGCCCCATTGCCTTTATAGATGGACAGACATATTCAAATGAGTAATAGATTATACATTTGCTATGTCAAATAATCAAATACTCATTTTGAGTTCTTCCTACTTCTATCAAATAGCTGACGGCTATTGTAGTCCTCAACATATCTGTACATGCTGCCAAATTCTTTCACTATCATTGAATGGTGATTACATTCAAGCCACTTAGCATTAATATTTAGTTTTTCATTTAAACTTTGGTTCTTTCACTTCACTTAATCTAGAACATATCTAAGTTTCCTTTCAGTTCTCCACAGCATATTTTGTAGTGTTTTACTTTTCTCAAAAGGCTGTTCCCATTTCTGTGGAATGCCTTAACAAGAAATAGCTCTGCTATCTTATTTTGTCTTTCATAGCACCCATATTTTAAAGTAGAGGATACTTCTTTTGTAGATGAGTTTGTTTTGTGTTGTCCATGTGAATATACTCAGTCTACCGCTATCTTGGTGAACTCTGTTGGCAACTTTACATCCTTCTGGCACTGAGTTGCATAACAGTTATTTTTCTTTACTAGTTTGATGACCTTGTCAAGATTTTCAATGTATTCTTATTGTTGAATGTATTTGCTGAATTGTGTTTATAGTATTATCTGTGACAAATGACACTCAATCTTTACCAAGAAACTATCAGATTATGCAAAATCTTATATTTTAATCAAATTAGTCAACTAATTATTAATGATTCATGACAAAGTTACTATAAAGCTTATAAAGTGGAGACTTTATCATTCTATAGTCATTCTATAGTCTTCCAAATACATGAATCAATCAATGCTGAAAATTTCATTTAATATAGCCCTTCCTTGTTGTGAACATTTATTTATTTGCTTGCTTTCTATTTATCTTTTTCTATACTACTAAATGTTATAAATATTAATGCATAGAAAGATTCTCATTTTGATGAGTTACTTATGAGCTTAATATTATTTTTGGCTGAATATATACTTGATGTTTGTCTCTAAATCAAAAAAATAGTATATGCTTATTATCCTGTTTCTTAGAAACTATAAAAAGTCAAATACTATGCCTGCTGCAATTCTACATGTCTTGAAAATTCATTCCATGTACATGCAAAAGATTTTTTTAACTTTAGTACTTCATTATTTTTTGTAACATGATCTCATTACAAATATCTGTCTGGTCTTGAACTCACTGTGTAGACAAGACTGGTATTGATTTCAGAGATCCACCTGCCACTACTTAATTCCTAAGTGATAAAATTAGCGGCTTGTTCTACCACATCCAGCTTTCCCAATCTAGTAATAGATGCAAAGAACTCCATTGCATGTGTCACAGTTGTCGGTTTAGAACATTTAGATGTAAATGAATAGTTTTTAATTACCCCTATCTTCAGGTAATCCAAATTAAAATCTGATATCTTTGTATTTTAATATGTATACTTGAGGTGTATCATAGAAGTCAAATTTATAGAGCATTGCAAAATTCATATACAGATTTGAAACTATTTTATTTATTTATATTTTGTGTGTTATCATATGTATGTAGTTAGAAGACAACTTGAAGAAATTGTTTCTTTCCTTTTCTTATGTGAGTCCCAGGGATTGAACTCCACTTATCAGGCATGGCAGCAAGTGTCTTTGCCTCTGAGCCACTTCCCTGGACTAGTGCTACAACATTTTTATAAATATAAAATATTATGTAAACACACGGCATGCCTATTGTCACACTCCTTGTTCTCACAGCAGCAGCCTGCACACCACGAAACAAGGGGCTAAGTGAGCATACTGCATGCACCTCAAGACCTTTTCCGTCAACTTTTACACAGCAATATGTTAAACTACTTGCATATTTAATATTCTGTTTAAGTCTAATCATATGTCATTTGTCCACTCATTAAATATTCTTAGCTGAATAATTATACTTTTCATATTTTTATTCTTAAATAATATTTTACTAATTTAACCATCAGGAATTTAGCTTAGAAGGTAATAAAATTTTTGGTCTCTTATGCTCAATTGGTCCACTATTGTTTTGTTAGTCTGTTTATATAATACCCCTGTAAGCTCTTAAATGGACAAGTATGTCATGCGGGGCACTTCAGAGTGCTTCCTCTACTTATGTAATTTTTATATTATCTCAAGACAGGCCTTAAGCTGTGGGAGACTTGGAAGCCCCAGGAGGAGAATGTCAGATACCATTCATATATCTTTTATCTCCCATTTATCTTTTTATATATCCACTTTATATGTATTTTGCGGTTTTTGTTGTTGTTTTGTTTTGTCTTTTTTTTTTTTTTGGCTTTTTGAGACAAGGTTTCACTGTAGCATTGGAGCCTGTCCTGGTGCTAGCTCTTGTATACCAGGTTGACCTCAAACTCACAGAGATTCGCCCACCTTTGCCTCCTGCATGCTGGGATTGTAGCCATGTGCCACCACTGCCTGGCAACAGTAATTATTATTGTAGGAGTAAAGTACACGTTTAAGTTACAAGATGTGTGAACATCTTTTGCACTGAGTTGGTTCAGAGTCCTGCATACACAGTTTTGTTGCTAAAACTTCCCAGATCATGTATGCTTGGAGGGTTTTCTGAGAGGGTTTCAGCTTCCTGTTCAGACATGTCTGAGAATATAGATCTTGGCAAAGAATCTCAGTTCAATCAACACTTATTTTGGTCTTTCAATAACTGGAACAATATTTTTCCTGCTCAGTAATTTCATAAATAAAATGGAAAGTTCCAAAGTTGGGAATCAATAACTATTACATGATGAAGAGTGGACTTGGATCAATGTACATTTAGCAAATTCAGGCAGGACAACCTTCATATTTTGTCAGCTGATAGCTAAAATTGTCTGAAGGTTTAAGTATAAAATCTTAGGGCAGTTGAATATATTCTGTATCCTTGAATAGAGACTCCATTGTATTAGTCACTTTGCTGTAATCTTAATATTAAAAATCAATTCGCAAAATCTCAGCATTATCCACTCTAACTCATTTAGCTATATTGCAGAGTTGTACCATGGTTAGTGTCCAAATTTGTCCCATTAAGTAATTAGAAGAAACAACAGAAGGATACTTACAGTCGCTGTCTAATTTGGACACAAATTCAGATGAGCTCATTTGTGAAGCACATGTACAGAATCCTTTTCTAATGATATAGCAACTTTATGATTCTTCATTTCATATCTTAAGCTGCCTGTGTTAATGAAAGCACATTATATAGATTTTCTTCACATCAGTGCTGTCCATTAAGGAGAATGTTGTTTCAGTGCACAATAGAGACCATAAAATAGATATACTTGCCATAATTTAATCACAAATTTAGGCCATTTTGCTATTTGCAAAATAGATATACTTTTGAGCATATTTTCAAAAGCTGATATTGAGTGAAAAAAATTCATTTGAAGCACTAAGTAAGCCATCATTCAGAGCACAATAGCATGTGTTTATTCCAAGTAATAAATTTTCAATTAATTCCCTCTTAGTGGCTTTCCCATTATATAGAATGTATTTCATGGTAAACATATATATTTCTTCTATTTTTCCCATAATGTCAGTTATCCTACCCAAATAGGTGAACCATGTTTAAAATATTCACAAACAATCTTCAGTTTAGTCAATAATCTTTTTCCTTTAAAAGTTCTTTTTTAGAATGACTCACCACACAAATTGTTAAAGTATATTTATGACAGGGAACAAATTACATGAAACAGGGACATGTTTTGCTATACAGAAGTTAATGCTTAGGATCTGTGAGGGATGCACCCCAGGATTCCAAGAGTATGAATTAAAACCTGTAGATGCTCCTATCCTTTACATAAAGTGTGACATTATTTTCCTGTAACATATGCACATCTTCCTGTATGCATTAATCTACCTCTAACTTATAGTAATGAATACAATAAAATGCATTGTAAATAGTAGTTGTACCATATTATTTTGGGTGTTATGACAAGACATTTCTCCATTTTCATCACAGAAAATGCTTTGATCACTAGTTGATTGAATCTGTAGATGCCGTGCATAGTGTGTGTGTGTGTGTGTGTGTGTGTGTGTGTGTGTGTGTGTGTGTGTGTGTGTGTGTTAGTACTGGGTAATGGAACTTTTGAACAATAGATTTGAGATTGAAATTATCGTGAACAGTGTATATACAGAGGAACACTTTCACAAAGATCATTTAACTGAACAACATTAACAAAATGATTGAGAGGGGAGAATCTTACATTACTTAAGCTTTAATGATAAAGCACCTTTTAAAGAAATAGAAAATAGATGACCAGTAATCTAATAGTAGCTGCATTGCAAATAAGGTACACTTTTGTAATTAGGACTGAGCAGATGAAGGAGATCCACATGCCCACCTGAGGCCTCCTGCCATGGATGGGTAGGAGAAACCATAGGCAACTTATGGTGAGCAAATATACAATGGAATATGAAAGAGAGAATAAATGATTCATATCCTATGGATTGAGGTAGATTTGAAGAGGTGAAGGCAGATTTGAAGAGGCCTCGCTGGGATAGGTGGCCTGCTTGCCACCTGGGGCCATAGTGACATTGGGCCCTGGGCTGCTGCCCAAGGCCAGGTCTGGGTCAGTGGCCCTGCTGCAGTCCTGGTCTGTGTTGATGTCCATGGCTCTTGTTACCACTGAAGGCCATGAGGATAGGGCTACACAAATTTGACACCAACCTCACTGGTTGTGGCACTAGGGAGAGCAGGCCCCGCCTCTCATCAACTGCAACACTTAGGAGACTGTGCCCTGCTCCTTGCCCAAGAAGCCTTATAGAGCTGACAACTTTGGCAGAGGGCCCTGGTAAGTAAGACTGGAGGGAGCGAGAGTGGGAGAGCTGGCCCTGAGATCGTGAGTGCAGGAAAGCAGGCCATGGACGTGGCTGACAGTGTACACTAGAGCTCACCCTGTTGATGGTGGTGCAGGTGAGCCAGCCCCGAGGGTGTAAGATCAGAATTGCTGACACGATACCCCTTTTCTGTCATCTGGTGGCATGGGTGAGGGAAGGATGCCACCTCCTGCTCCTTGCCATGTGGGAAGCTTGCTTCAGGAGCATGAGAGATGGAGATCTGATCCTGACCCTCACCAGTTGCAGCATTTGGGAGTGTGGGTCCTGCACCTTGCTGGACCACACAGTAGACCTGGTTCTAGTGGTGTGGATGCTGGTGAGCCTGTACTGGGGTTGTGAAAGCAGGAGAAATGGTCTTGGCCCTTGATTCCTGCGGCATTGGGTGAACTAGCAGGGGCAGTGCTGGAGAGAGTGAGTGAGTATGGGGGAGAATGTATGGGCTGACCAAATCAACTACCACCAAGGCCCAGAACAAGGGCTATGAGCTTCCCCCCAACAACCATTCCATCTGTAAACTGCTGGAGCATATAAGGTGACCAGTTCTTCATATCCAAACCTACAGGTTCTCCACAACACAGAGTAACAACAAGATATCCAAAAGTCCCAGTTAGGGCCAAGGACCAATACTGTAACAGGAGCTAGAAGTAATGAACAAGACCAATGACTCATTACAATGAATACATGCAGATCTATGGACTAAATGGTATACTATATGACTCACTGTGTCATACTACAGCTTTCTTTTAATTTTCTTTTTTTGTTTTGGCAGGGGGAATTGCAAGGACAGAGGATGGAGAAGAACAGATGGTGAGATGAGTGGCATCAAGATGCATGATGTGAAATCCACAAAGAATCAATCATTTGTTTTAAAGAAACAATTTTTTCAAAAGCTTCTGAAAAACTTACAATTGTTTACATTTTGGGTCACAAATTCAATACTTATTACATTGAGAGATTGTGAATCAAGTTTATGGTCATTGAAAACGTTGACTATTATAGTAATATAGATAACAATTGCTGCCAATAGCATTGCTTTTGAGTGGTTAATATGTACAATAACACTTGTAACACTAGATAAGCTATAAGTACAGAAAATTAGTCATTATAACCTAAATGAGATAAGTTAGAGAGAAAGATCAGAACTTCACTGGACTTATTCTTGTAGAGGACTACAATTTGGCTCTCAGCACCCACATGGAGGCAAGCAATCACCTTTTACCCTTCCAGAGAATTTTCTACCCTTTTCTCATGTATTCAGAAAGTGTATGCACTAGTGCAAAGATATGCATGCAGTCCAAGATGTCTATACATAAAATGTTAAAATGTATCATTAAATATTTGACAAATTCAGAAATTAACAGAATACAAGTCTAAATAACTTAAAGTTTAAATTCTAACCATGACATACCAAAATAAACCAGAAATAATCAATTATTAATTACAAAATATGAATAAAAGTATAATCATAATCTAAAAATGAGATGATCAATTTTATTAATTTCCAAAACAAAAATCAGTAACATACCAATATAATTCAAATGTTGAATATTAGCAACATCATCTTTATTAAAATCAAAATGAACTACAGGGTTAAATCATCTTAAACTATAGATAACACCCTAGAAAACACAAGACTTAAAAATCTGTTAATATTATGGTTGATAATTAATATATTAGTGATAGAAGAAAGCACATTCAAACTAACCTCCCCATTTTCCCTTGTGATAGATCTATTTGCACTTTCTTGCTATGCTTAACCTAATGTTCTCTTATTTAAAACTTAATATTCCATAGCCTAAAAGTTGAAACTTTCAACATATATTTAGATAAGACAATATTTGTATTTCACCATACCTGGAGTATCATATAGTTAGTACATCTCATTGAAAAGTGCTTTAGGAGACAAGATTGAACACAATGCTCTATTCTACTAAAATTCATTAGTTTCTTTTAGTCTGAGCATTTCAATTAGTTATTAACTCCTATTTCATAGTATATTATAAATATATTTTCTGTTTCACCCTGTTTACTGGACCAAAAACAGTGTACAAAAGACAAGGTTAGTGTGACACAAGTTGTTTGTGGTCAAGTCAAACAACTTAAAAGAATCACAACACATTTTTATAATTTATTGGGTTATCTTTTCAAATTTCAGTGTCAAATATATGGAGTTGAAATCCTCATCATCAAATACCTTATAAATGGGAAAACATTGCCAGAGTATTAATTGCCATCTCCCTTTTTAAATTTTTAGCAATTATAAAAGTATACCTATACCACTTCAAAAATTGTAGTCAGGTTTGTATTTATGCAGGTCTCATGCATGCTGTACCAGCCTTAGTGAGTTCACACATGTGGCAGTCATGTTATATCTTCATGATTCTGTGTTGTTCTCTTGTTTGTGTTTATTTCAGTGCCATCCACCACTTCTCGTTATTGCAGTCTTTCAATCATCCCTTCCACATGTTTCCCTGAGTCCTGAGGAAAGGGCTTTAATAAACATCCCATTAAGAATTATGTATTCCAACGCACTCTCTGCACACTGTTCAGTTGTGGGTTGCTGTATTAATTTCCATGTACTCCAAGAAGAAGCTGCACTTCAAGGATGACTTGGTGAACAGAGGACCTCTTTAGTCTTGCTTTGGGGAGACCTATTCTTTTTCTTTTTGGTAATTCTTTGTTCATATATTGTTGATAGAGTTCAGGACAATGGACTATTTTGTTGATTTTATTGAGCTATACATTTTTCCCTGCTCCCCTCTGTTCCTCTCCCCTCTCTCCTATGGTCCCCATGCTACCAATTTACTCAGGAGATCTTGTCATTTTCTACTTCCCATGCAGATTAGATCCATGTATGTCTCTTGTAAGGTCCTCAATGTTGTATAGGTTCTCTGGGATTATAATTTGTAGGATGGTTTCCTTGCTTTATGTTTTTAAAACCAATTATGAAAGAGTACATATGATAATTGTCTTTCTGGGTCTGGGTTACCTCACTCAATATGATGTTTCCAGTTCCATCCATTTGCCTGCAAATTTCAAGAAGTCATTATTTTTTTCTACTGTGTAGTACTCCATTCTGAAATGTACCACATTTTTGTTGTTCATTCTTCAGTAGAGGGGCATTTATAGTGTTTCCAGGTTCTGGTTATGACAAACAATGCTGCTATGAACATAGTTGAGCACGTGTCCTTGTGGTAAGATTGAGCATCCTGTGGATATATACCCAAATGTGGTATTGCTGGGTCTTGAGGAAAGTTGTTTTATAATTTTCTGAGAAATCACCACACTGACATCCAAAGGGGTCATAACAGTTTGTACTCCCACCAGAAATGGAGGAGTGTTCCCTTTATCCCGCATCCTTTCGAGCATAAGTTGACATCAGTGGTTTTGATCTTGGACGTTCTTGCAGGTGTAATATGGAATCTCAGAGTTGTTTTGATTTGCATTTTTCTGGTGACAAAGTATGTTGAGGATTTCCTTAACTGTATTTCAGCCATTTTAGATTCCTCTGTAGAGAATTCTTTGTTTAGGTCTGTAGTCCATTTTTTATTGGATTATTTGTTTTGTTTTGTTTTTTGTTTTTTGATTGAGTTCTATCTATATTCTGGAGATCAGATCTGTCTGATGTAGGGTTGGTGAAGATCAATTTTCATTCTGTAGGCTGCTGCTTTGTCTTGTTAACCATGTCCTTTGCTTTACAGCAGGTTTTCAGTTTCAGAAGACCCCATTTATTAATTGTTTCTCTCATTGTCTGTAATACTGGGGTTATATTTAGGAAGTGCTCCGCTGTGCATGGTTATATATATGGACCTATTTTCATTCTTCTACATGTTGATATCCAGTTACACCACCACCATTTGTTAAATATGCTTTATTTTTTCCATTTTATACTTTTTGCTTCTTTGTCAAAAATCAGGTGTTTGTAAGTGTGTGGAATAATATCCGGGTTTTTAATTTGGTTCCATTGGTCCTCCTGTCTATTTTTATACCAATACCAGGCTGCTTTCAGTACTGTAGCTCTGTAGAAGAATTTGAAGTCAGGAATTGTGATGCCTCCAAAAGTCCTTTAATTGTACAGGATTGTTTTGGCTATCCAGGGAATTTTGCTTTTCCATATGAAGTTAAATATTGTTCTTTCAAGGTCTGTTAATAATTCTGCTGGGATTTTGATGGGCATTGCATTGAATCTGTAGATTGCGTTTGATAAGATTGCCATTTTTACTATGTTAATTCTACCTACCCAAAAGCATGGGAGATCTTCCAACTTTATGGTGTCTTGTTCAATTTCTTTCTTCAAAGATTTAAAGTTCTTGTCATAAAAGTCTTCCACTCATTTGGTTAGTGTTTCCAAGATATTTTATGCCTTTTGTGGCTATTGTGAAATATGATGTTTCTCTGATTTCTTTCTCAGCCCATTTATCATCTGTATAAAGGAGGTCTACTGCTTTTTTTGAGTTAATCTTATATCCTGCTACATTATTTAAAGTGTCAGTGAGTTGTAGAAGTTCCTTGATAGAATTTTTGGGTTCACTTACGTAAACTATCATATCATAAGCAAATAGTGAGAGTTTGACTTCTTCTTTCTCATTTGTATCTCCTTCATCTCCTTTTGTTGTCTTATTGCTCTAGCAAGGACCCCAAGAACTACATTGATGGAAAGAGTGGGCAACTTGGTCTTGTTCCTGATTTCAGTGGGATAGCTGTAAGTTTTTCTCCATTTAGTTTGATATTGGCTGTTGGCTTACCGTATAATGCCCTTATTATATTTAGGTATGTTCCTTGTATGCTTGCTCTCTCCAAGACTTTTATCATGAAGGGATGTTGTATTTTTTCAAAAGATTTTTCAGCATCTAATGAGTTGATCACATGGTTTTTATTTTTCAGTTTGTTTGGTGGTCAAACAATTTTTATATGTAGAATCATATGACAGAATTTTATATGTAGAATCATACCCGCATCTCTGGATGAAGCCATTTGATCATGGTGGATGATGTTTCTGATGTGTTCTTGGATGCGATTTGCTAGTATTTTATTTAGTATTTTTGCATCAATGTTCACTAGTGAGAATGGTCTGTAATTCTCTTTCTTAGTAATGTCTTTCTGTGGTTTGGGTATCAGTGTAATTGAAGCCTCATAAAAAGAGTTTGGTAATGATCCTTCTGTTTATATTGTCTGGAACAATTTGAGGACTAATTGGTATTAGTTCTGTGAAAATCATGTAGAATGCTGAGCTGAAACCATCTAGACCTGGGATTTCTTTTTTTTTTTTTTTTTTTTGGTTGGGAGACTTTTGATGACTGTTTCTATTACTTTAGCAGTTATAGGTCTGTGTAATTTGCTTATCTATTCAAGATTTAATTTTGGTAAGTGATATTTATCCAGAAAGCTGTCCATTTCCTTTAAGTTTTCTAATTTTGAGGGGTGAAGGTTTTCTTCTTCTATTATTTTATTACTTTAAAAATACCAAATCAAATTCCCAGTTCTCCCATCCTCCCACTTCCCTCCAACTTCCCCCATATCTCCTCCCTACCCTCCTCCAATCTTAAGAGATGGCAAGGCACCCTGCCCTGTGGAAAGTCCAAGGCCCTCCCCACTACAGCCAGGTTGAGCAAAGTATACATCCAAAGAGAATAAGATCCCTCAAAGCCAGTACATTCTGTAAAGACAAATCCAAGTGCCATTGTCATTGGCCCTTCAGTCTGCCCTAACTGTCAACCACATTCAGAGGGACTAGTTTGATCCCATGCTCATTCATTCCCAGTCCAGTTGGAGTTGGTGAGATCCCATTAGTTCAGGCACATTGTCTCAGTGGGTAACCCCCTCATGGTCTTGACTGCCTTGCTCATACTCTCCCTCCTTTAGCTCTTCAATTGGACATTGGGAGCTCAGTACAGAGCTCCAGTGTGGGTCTCTGTCTCTGTTTCCATCTGTTGTTGTACATAGGTTCTATGGTGATATTTAAGATAATCATCAGTCTGACTACAGGGCAAGGCAAGTTCAGGCACCCTCTCCTCTATTACTTAGGGTCTTAGCTGGAGTCATCCTTGTGGATTTCTGGGAATTTTTCTAGAGCCAGATTTCTTGAAAACTCCAAAATGGGTCCCTCAATCAAGATATCTCTTTTCCTTCTCTCATATCTGTCCTTCCTCCATCTCAACTATCCCATTCCCTCAAGCTCTCCCCAAACCTCCCCTTATTCCATCCTCTTCCCCTTCTCCCCTTCCTTCTAGCTCCCACCCCCATGCTCCCAAATTTTGTCAGACTATCTTGTCTGCTTCCAATTTCCAGGTATATCTAGATATATTTTTCTTTGGGTTCACCTTATTACTTAGCTTCTCTAGGATCATGAGCCATAGGCTCAATGTCCTTTGTTTATGGCTATAATCCACTAATGAGTGAAAAAAAAAAAACCCAGGACAGCCAAAACAATCCTATTAGATAAAGGAACTTCTGGAAGCATTACCATTCCTGATATCAAGCTCTATTACAGAACTACAGAAATGAAAACAACTTGGTATTGGCATAAAAACAGAGACGTTGACCAATGGAATCAAATTGAAGACATAGATATTAATCCACACACCTATGAACACCTGATATTTTGACAAAAAATCTCAAATTATACAATGGAAAAAAGAAAGCATCTTCAACAAATGGTTCTGGCACAAATCGATGTCAACTTGTAGAAGAATGAAAATAGATCCATATCTATCACCATTCACAAAACTCAAGTCCAAATGGATTAAAGACCTCAATATAAATCTGACCTCACTGAACCTGATTGAAGAGAAAGTGGGAAGTAGATGTCAATACATGGGCACAGGAGACCACTTCCTAAGTATAACCCCAATAGCACAGACAATAAAAGCAACAATGAATAAATGGGACCTCCTGAAACTGAGAAGCTTCTGTAAAGTGAAGGACACAGTCAATAAGTCAAAAAAGCAACCTACTGAAGGGGAGATCTTCACCGACCCCACATCAGACAAAGGACTGATATCCAAAATATATAAAGAACTCAAGAAATTAGACATGAAAATTATTAATAACCCAATTTAAAAATGGGGTACTGAACTAAACAGATTTCTCAATAAAAGAATTTCAAATGGCCAAACGACACTTAAGGTCATGTTCAACTTCCTTATCAATCAGGGAAATGCAAATCAAAACAACTTTAAGATACCATCTTACACCTGTAGAATGGGGTAAAATCAAAAACACCAATGATAGCCTATGGTGGAAAGGATGTGGAGTAAGGGGAATACTCATCCATTGCTGGTAGGGATGCAAACTTGTGCAACCATTTTGGAAATCAATGTGATGGTTTCTCAGAAAATTGGAAGTCAACCTACCTCAGGATTCAGCAATATCACTCTTGTGAATATACCCAAAAGATGGTCAATCATACTACAAAAGCATATGTTCAACTATGTTCATAGTAGCATTATTTGTTTTAGCCAGAACCTGGAAACAACCTAGATGCCCCTCAATTGAAGACTGGATAAAGAAAGTGTGGCACATTTACACATTAGACTACTACTCAGTGGTTAAAACAATGACATCTTGAATTTTGCATGCAGATGGACAGAATTACAAAACACTATCCTGAGTGAAATAATCCAGACACAAAAATAGGAATATGGTATGAGTACAGGTTTTCAAAATATGACCTGATGATTCTCTGGATTTCCTCATGTCTGTTGCTATGGGCCCCTTTCATATCTGATTTTGTTAATTTGGATATTCTCTCTCTGCCTTTTGGTTAGTTTGGATAAAAGTTTGTCTTTTTGGTTGACTTTCTTGAAGAACAAACTCTTTATCTCATTGATTCTTTGTATTGTTTGCTTTGTTTCTATTTTGTTGGTTTCAGCTCTCAATTTGATTATTTCCTGCTGTCTAAGTTCCTCTTGGTGAATTTGCTTCTTTTTGTCCTAAAGTTTTCAAATGTTCTGTTAATTTAATAGTGTGGGATTTTTCTAGCTTCTTTATGTAGCCATTTAGTGCTATGAACTTTCCTCTTAACACTGATTTCATTGTGCCCCGTAAATTTGGTTATGTTGTGTTGTCATTTTCATTAAATTTTAGGAAGCCTTTAATTTCTTCCTTTATTTTTCCCTTGACCCATTGATGCTTCAGGTGAGAGTTGTTTAATTTCCATGTATGTAACATGAGGGGCTGCTTGTCCTGGTTTCTGTCCAGCCTGTTCCCCTAGCCATTTAGTCCCAGAGAAAATCACATAGAGAGTCTACATTAGGTTATAAACTGATTGTCCCATTAGATCAGTCTTCATATTAGCTCTTATAACTTATATCAGCCAAAAATTCCAGTGTATATTAGCCACATGGCTCAGTACCTTTTTCAGTGTGGCAGGTCACATCTTGCTTCTTAGGTGGTCTGGGCAGGACTGCCGAAAGAGCTTCCTTCTTCCCAGATTACTCCTGTTCTCATTGCTCCACCTCTAATTCCTGCCTGGTTTTCCTGCCTATACTTCCTGCCTGGCTAATGGCCAATCAGCGTTTATTTAAATCATGATTGACAGAATACAGACAATTCTCCAGCACCACATATGTTTGTGGGCTCTTTGGAATTAATATTGCTGTTGAATTCTAATATTAAGCCCTGGTGATCCAATAAGATACATGGGGTTATTCCATTTTTTTATCTATTGAGGTTTGTTTTGTTACCAGGTATGTGGTCAAATTTGAGAAGGTTCCTTGAGGTGCTGAGAAGTATATTGTCTTATGTTTGGATGGAATGTTCTATAGATGTCTGTTCATCCATTTAATTCATAACATCTGTTAGTTCCCTTATTTCTCTGTTAAATTTTTTACTGGCTGAACTGTCCAGTGGTGAGATTAGAGTGTTGAAGTCTCCCACTATTAGTGTGTGATGTTTAATGTATGATTTAAGCTTTAGAAGTATTTCTTTTACATATGAGGGTGCCCTTGTATTTGGGGCATAGGTATTCAGTATTGAGATTTCATGCAGCGCACAACGCCTGTCTGTGCTCTATGCACTACCATACAGTTCACAAACTTTGGGCAAGGGGCTGGAGATTGAAAACACACAAAGACACACAGACAGAGAGACAGAGACACAGACCTCTAGTCATTGGTAAGAAGCCCCTTATTCAATAGCACAATGGAGGCTTATATATCCAACAGTCAGGTGGGCCAACAGGTGAAAACCTTATCCCAATCCTCAAGGCAAGGCAACCTGTGAAGCAGAGCTGGTAAACAATTTTGACAGAGCTTTCAGTAACTCAAATCAGAAGGAATGTAAAGATCGCTAGCAGGGAAGAGCAGCTGGAGGCCAGGACACAAAATGGTCCCAACAATTTCATCTTGATAGTTTTTTCCTGTGACTAATATGAAATATCCTTCTTTGTCTCTTTTGATTGATTTTTGTTTGAAGTTGACTTTTTTACATATTAGGATCCACACACCAGCTTGTTTCTTAGGTCCATTTGATTCGAAATTTTTTCCAGCTCTTTACTCTGAGGTGATGTCTGTCTTTTGGTTGAGGTGTATTTCTTGTATGCAGCAGAAGGATGGATTTTGTTCTTATCTCCAATCTGTTAGCCTGTGTCTTTTTACAGGTGAGTTAAGTCCATTTATATTAACGGATATTAATGACCAGTGATTGCTATCTCCTGTTACTTTAGTGTTCATTGTTGGTGTTGTTATTTTGTGTGTTTTTCCCTTCTTTAGGATTTGCTGCTGTGAGATCATCAGTTGTCTGTGTTTTTGTAGATGTAGCTAACTTCCTTGGGTTGGAGATTTCCTTCAAGTACTTCATGTAGGGCTGTGTTTGTGGCTAGGTATTGGTTAAATCTGGTTTTGTCATGGAATATCTTGTTTTGTCATTCTATGGTGATTGAAAGTTTTGCTAGGTATAATAGTCTGGGCTGGCATCCATGGTCTCTTAATGTCTGCATAACACTTGACCAGGACCTTCTGGCTTTCCTTTTCTCCATTGAGAGGTCAGGTGCAATTCTGATAGGTCTGTCTTTGTATGTTACTTGGCCTTTTTCCTTTGCAGCTCTTAATATTCTTTCTTTATTTTCTATGTATAGTGTTTTCATTATTATGTGGCAAGGAGACTTTTTTTCTGATTCTGTCTATTTGGTATTCTGTAAGCTTCTTGTATCTTCATATGCATATCTTCCTTTATGCTGGGAAAGTTTTCTTCTATGATTTTGTTAAATGTATTTTCTCTGCATTTGAATTGAACTTCTTCTCCTTGTTCTATAGCTATTATTCTTAGAGTTGGTCTTTTCATTGTGTCCTATATTTCTGGGATATTTTGTCTGGATATTTTGTGTTAAACTTCTGTTAGATATAATATTTTCTTTGACTGATGAGTCTATCCCCTCTATCGTATCTTCAGCACTCAAGATTCTCTCTTCCATCTTTTATATTCTACTGTTTATTCTTGCATTGTGCTTCCTGATTGTTTTCTCATGATTTCTGTTTCTATAATTCCCTCTGCTTATGTTTTCTTTATTGTCTCTATTTCAGTTTTCAAGTCATGAATAGTTTCTTTCATATCTTTGATTGCTTTTCCTTGGTTTTCTTTAAGGGATTTGTAGATGTCTTCCAATTATTTGTTTGGCTTTTCCTCCATGTCTTTGAGGGAATTTCTCATTTCTTCTTTAAGGGCCTCAAACATTCTCCTAAAGTTATTTTCTAGGTCATTTTCTTCTCTTCATCTGTATTTGGTTGTTCAAGTCTTGCTGTTGTAGGATCACTAGTTTTTACTGGTGCCGTCTTGCTCTTTGTGGCTTTGCATGTGTTCTTACCTTGTCTACCCATTTGATTGGTGTAGTTGGGGCTGTCTGTGACTCTGGTACCAAAGGATCCAAGGCTTAAATGGTTGCTTCTGATGGTGCAGTCAGTGCCACGGATCCAGTCACCCCATTGGTCACTCTGTGATCCTGAAGGTTGCTTGGCACTCCCAGAGTTTGCTCTGGCCCTGTGGATTTTGCTGTCTCATGTGTGCTCTGGCCTAGATTGCTAGCTCAGCGCTGTTTCTGTAAATGTTCCTGGTCTGGATCCACTCCTGCAGAGGTGCGGGGCTAGGGTCATAACAAGGTCTCTGGCTCTGATCTACTCTCTTGGAGGTCCCAAATTCTATGCCCATACCCGCAGATGATCTGGCTCAGGCCTAGTACCTCGGAGGTCCCAGACTCATGCCCAGACCTGCAGAGGGAGCTATTTTTTATAAGGGAAAAGAAATGGAGGTGAGGAGGTTTGGGGAGAAGTTGGAGCTACCTACTTATATGATCAAAATATATTGTATGAAGAACACTTTAAATTAAAATATTATAGTAAAAACTTTTTAGTGAAATGTTTTAGAAAATATACATATATTACTTTTAATAATTTTCCTGATTATTTTAATTTCTTCTCCTAATCTATTTAAAAACTCATGTGTTCAAGAGCATATTGGCCAAGAAGAAGAAAGTAAAACTAGGTGACCCCATCAATTTTCTTTATACAAAGAAAGAATAGCCTCCTTTGTTAGAAAATAGTTAACTTATGTGGGCTGTGTATGACTGAAGGCAGTATCTTACTTAAAACTGCACAATGTTAATTCAACTATTTAAAATAATAACTATTTTACTTTTTCACTCCAAAGTAAATTGTCATTTCCTGTAATATAGCAGGGTTTATCATAAAAACCCATATGGCTATTGAAATTCAATTTTATACATTGATTAATAGACACTTATCTCTGCTATGAAAGATCATGAATTATTATTCAATATAGATTCTCTAAAGTGCTGCATGGGAACAATATAACAAAAGTAAGTAGTAATGGATCATAGTAAAATGGATAAATAGGATGTCCCTTGTGGCTCTGGGGAAAGCAATGCCTGGTCTTTCCATGGAGTCAAACCAGAACAGAATTTTGTTTTTTGGTTAAATTTTGATTATTAGTTTAACCTGTTACATCTTACAGCAACAAAGAAAAATGGCACTGTGTTTGTCCCATTGAGAAGAAATTGTAAAGTTCTGTTATATTCTTACTAAATATATGATGAATGCAACCTTATAAATTTTAATTTTTAAGAATTTTTCCCATGTAAATATAGATGAGAATGATGAAATGTTTAAAGGTCAAAAGCAAGATAGTTTTCTCACATAATACAAATGTAAAAGCCATGCTGTCAGGGATTAACATTATATCTTGTTCTAAAGCAAAATAATTTGCATGAATTTTCAGAAGTAAAGTAGCTTAGATTTTAATACAGCTCAGAGAATAAATATACGTGGGTTGTAATATTAAGCGTTAGGGGAAGATGTGCCTCAAGGAACAAAAGGCTCATTTTCATGGCCTTTATTTACAGCAGTGTATAGAAGAAGGCAGTAAGTGTACTTTATAACCAATGTAGAGGCTATTTTATGAAAATAAATGCATCTTTTGTTTATAAATGTTACAAGCTTGCATTATAGGACATTTAAAATGCATAAAACATGGGAGAAGAATACTTGCAATTCTTTTCATATTTTGAAAAGTTCATTTTTAAAATGTAATATCTATATTCAATAATGATTCCGCTCCAGCTGTCTTTACATTCCTACATTATACCCCAAGCTAACTTCATTATTTCTTCTTCCTCCTACTCTTCCTCATCCTTCTTCCTACATCCCTCCTTCCTTCTTCCCCTTCTACTCCTTCTTCCTTCACTTCTTGTTCTATGACCCATTAATTTCAGTCCCTGCTGCCTGTGAGTATATAGGCACCAGAATACCCATTACACTATTGGAAACTTACCAATAGCCACTTCCCCAAATAAGAATTACTCTTGACTTCTACAATATCAATAGCCAATAGCTCTACACTACAAAATGGGTCCTCTCAAGGTTCTCTTTATTCCATCCTAGAAATTTAACTGGCTTGACCTTGGCATGTTTTCTTGTATTTGTATGGGTACATTAGTGTCACAGTCATGCCGTGTCTGGAAGGGAGAACTGCATAAACCTCATCCCCTATATTTTAGCTCATATGTTCCTTTCAAGACCTCTTTCATGATATTTCTTGAGTCAAGTTGGGGAACTTGATGAAGATGTCCTGCTTACGGCTCATAATCTCTATAAGCAAATATGATAATTTTTTTCTAACTACTCTAACCAAATATGAGTATCTTCATTCACTAGTTCCAAGTGCAAAGAGAAACCTCTTTAAGGATGGTTGATAGTAACCTGTATCTACGAGCATAAACATAAATTATAGAAGGGAGTTTGACAATGTGACCATTTAACAAAGTAGAAGTAGTAAATTCCACCTTATGGATTATGACTTCCACAACCATGGAACTGACTAGGTTCCAAGTAATTCTCTCCGATAGAGCATGTTTCAGTTTCAGCCAACAAGCCATGGCCTAGCTGTCATGCCATTATTCTACCAGTAGTTATATTTTACCTGGCACTTAAGTATTATAATGTGCAGGGATTAGTTCTGGGTATGAATAGTAAAGTCTTTTGTACCTAAACACCTTGCATGGAACCTTCTACCCCTTTTAAAGATAACAATCAAGGAGGAAATTTTTGAGACAGTTTTAGAGATCTGATGAGTACCTAAAAGCAAGAACAATAGTCTGTATTGTTTTTGGAGAACACTGGGGCTCTCTAATCAATAATTATTCCATACCATCAACACAGGTTTATTTACATATTTTCTGAAAGTAGTGTTACCCAAATATGCAGGGTTCCTCCATTCAATTTTTTAAATAAAATATGTATTTTAAAATTAGCTTAATAGAAACAAGGTGTTTCTATTCATGTTTCCATGAAGCCATATAATAATTTTTTGTTTCGGCCACCACATTGTAAACAGGGGCTGCGCTTATGTTGTCTGGCTGCCCAGACCCAAATAATCACATAGAAACTATATTAATTACAACACTGTTTGGCCTATTAGTTCAGGCTTCTTAATGGCTCGCTCTTACACCTTAAATTAACCCATATCTACTAATCTGTGTAATACCACAAGACTGTGACCTACTGGTAAGATTCCAGCATCTGTCTCTTTTGGCAGTTACATGGCATTTCCTGGATTCCACTTACTTTCTTTATATATCTCTGTTCAGATTTCCAGCCTGGCTTTATTCTGCCCTGCCATAGTTCAAAGCAGATTTTTTATGAACCATGCTAATAAAACATATTCACAGCATACAGAGGGAAATCCTGCATCATCACATCCCCTAGATATTAATCTTACCCACCCTACTGCATCAATTCCTGCATAAGTCTTTACATCTCCTTATCCCTCATTCTCACTTTCCATACTGGTGTGGGACAATTCTGTATTCTATCAATCATGTTTTAAATAAATGCTGATTGGTCAGTAGCCAGGCAGAAAGTATAGGTGGGAAAATCAGACAGGAAGTAGAGGCGGGACAATGAGAACAGGAGTATTCTGGAAAGAGGGAAACTTTTTCCCCAGTCCTGTCCAGACCACGGAAGAAGCAGGATGTGGCCTGCCCCACTGAAAAAAGTACCGAGCCATGTGGCTAACATATACTAGAATAATGGGCCAAATAGTGTTTTAATGAATATAGTTTCTGTGTGATTATTTCAGGGCTAAACTAGCCAGGCAGCTGGGACAAACAAGCAGGCCTTCTTGTTATACCATACCACATGTGTAGCATTATCTCATTTAATTATATTTAATTGACTTGTGGGATATCACATTTTCATTTACATTTTTACTGCATCCTTCTTATGTAACTCTGCCCACACTCTGATATCTTTCCATCCTTCTATTCCCCTCAATACTTAAGCCTTTTCCAGCCCCAAGATTCTGCAACACTATTTTAATTTTTACTTATAATCTACTATCTCTTCCCATTAATGTTACTCCCTCTTTCAAAACTTCTTTCTAGTTTTTTGGCTCTCAATTGTGCTCCAATTTAAGCATTTTAAATAAAATATTTAAAACTAGGATTCTATACAGGAAAGAATATGAGACATTCACATTTATCATCCAGAGTTACTTTACTCGTTATAATTTTCCTAGTTCCATTCTTTTGCCTGCATGAATTGAAAAGTATGTTTTTATTATACATCTGCTGCTGATTTGATAAATAACAAAAGTCATCATTTTACTCCTTTTTCTCATATTTAAACTGGCTCATTTTATGATGATACAACAGATTGCCAATGACTCACAGCTCTAGAAAAGCAGGAAGACCAAATCCCAATGGAATAGACACTATGAAGGAGTTGGGCGAGGAGAGCAGAGAAGTGTACTCTGAGTATATTGCATGAAATTTCTTTTCAGTAAGTAAAGAATAAAGATCAAGGCACAAATTAATGAAAAAGAAAGGCTAAAAGAATCAAATTCTGAGTATTGCAATATGTACAAAGTTACCACATTTTTTACACTCTTCTGTTGAGGGACATCTAGATTGTTTCCAGTTTTTGTCTATTCTAAATAAAAACATGAAGAACATAGTTGATTAAGTGCTCTCATGACCGTTTGGAACATCTATAAGACAAAATAGATAGACACCCAATTTCTCAGTAACCACAATAAGGATTTTCCTAGTGACAGAAGGATTTTTTACTCCCTTCTTGCAGTGGAGTAGTCTTCCCCTTGCTCCACATCCTTTACAACACAAGCTGTCATTTGTGGTATTGAACTTAGCAATTTATTTTTTTTCCATACATTGTTTTGTTTTATTTTTTCCATTCAAGAACATAATTAAAGATAAAAAATTTTTTTTTCCTTTCTTCCCCTTCTCCCGGTCCCCTCCTCCCTCCCCCTTCTTCCTTGAAAGAGGGCATGGTGCCCTGCCCTGTTGGAAGTCCAAGGCCCACCCCCATCCCTCCTGGCCTAGGAAGGAGTGCATTCAAAAAGACTCGGTTCTCAAAAAGTTAATACATGCAGAAGAGATAGGTCCTGGTGTCATTGTTGATGGGTTCTCCATCTGCCAAATTTCGCCGCCACATTCAGAGAGTCTGATTTGATCATATGCTCATTCAGTCCCAGGCCAGGTGGATTGGTGTGCTCCCATTAGTTCAGGCACACTGTCTCAGTAGGTGGACCAGCCCCTCACGGTCCTAACTTCCTAACTCATCTTCTCCCACCTTCTGCTCTTCACCTGCACCTTGGAGGCTCAATCCATTTCTCTGATGTGATTGTGGGTCTCTGTCTCTATCTCCATCCATCGGATGAAATTTCTCCCACCTCTATCCCCGCCCCTGGCTTCCAACTTTTGCTTGATGATCCTGTTTGCTTCCAATTTCCAGGAGGTTCTGTGTATGCTTTCCTTGGGTTCACCTAGGTATTCAGCTTCTCTGGGCTTGCGAGCTAAGTGTTTGGTGAC
>PVIU01011433.1:18473-64963 GCA_004026605.1 Ondatra zibethicus | reverse complement strand
ATCTCTCCCCAGTCCTTCCCTTCTCCCTTCTCCTTCCCCCTATCCCCTCCCCCCGCCCCCCAACCCCCACCTCTATCCCCAACCCCGTATTCCCACCTTTTGCCTGGAAATCTTGTTTGCTTCCAATTTCCAAGAAGATCTATATATGATTTTCTTTGGGTTTGTCTTGCTATTTGGCTTTTCTGGGCTTGTGAGCTATAAGCTTAGTGTCCTTTGTTTTATGGCTAGGGTCCACTAATGAGTGAATACATACCATAATCGTCTTTTTGGGTTTGGGTTACTTCACTCAGGATAGCGTTTTCTATTTCCATCCATTTGCATGCAAAATTCAAGCTGTCATTGTTTTTTACTGCTGCGTAGTACTCTAATGTGTATATATTCCACACTTTCTTGATCCATTCTTCCATTGAGGGGCACCTCGGTTGTTTCCAGGTTCTGGCTATTACAAAGAATGCTGCTATGAACATAGTTGCACAAATGCTTTTGTAGTATGATTGGGCATCTCTTGGGTATATTCCCAAGAGTGGTATTGCTGGATCCTGAGGTAGGTTGATTCTGAATATGACTGACAATGGGGACTGACTGAGAAGCCAATGATAATGGCACTGGGATTTGATTGTACTGCATGTACTGGCTTTTTGGGATCCTAGTCAGTTTGGATTCACACCTTCCTAGGCCTGGATGGAGGCGAGAGGGCCTTGGGCATCCCACAGGGCAGGGTAACCTGCCCTCTCTTAGGACTGGAGGGGAAAAGGGGAGGGGGAGGGGGGAAGCGGGAGGGAAATGGGAGGAGCGGAGGAGGTGGAAATTTTATAATGCAATAATAAAAAATTAAATGTGGGGAAAAAAAGAAAAAAAATTCTGAAGAACTTTGTTTGACTGGATAAATGCTAAGATTGGGAGGTCTGCACGAGAAGGTCCTGGGAGCTTGCTCTCCATCCAATCTAGTGAATTGGTGAACTCTATGATCAATGTGAGACTCTAAGAAAACAATGTGGGGAAACCATTGAATGTCAATATCTTTCCTCCACATCCATGGACTCAGCTAACCACATACACACATGTACACAATCACACAAAGACACCACACACAAACATATACATCTTATAATATAGAAAATTCTGTTCTGTCTAGCTTGACAGTATTAAGGCTGTGAATTTGGTTAACAGTGACAATCTGAAATATAGTGTGCTTTTTCTGACACTGTATGCTGTTGCCTCTGTAGTTCCGGTTTCTGTATCATCTATAAGATAGCATGGAGGAATCAAATATTTTTGCAAGTATTGCAAACAGCAAAAAATAGAGGCCATTGTTTTATTACTGCCTTATCCTTATCCAACTATATAATATCTTGCCCTTAAATAAAATTCTTAATTTATTTATTTAATAGTAGCATATCCTTAATTACCTGTGACGAAGTTTCAAATGCAAAGGCAATTTGGACAATTTTAACAAGGCATGAATTATTCAGTTATTTAATATAAATACCTTCCTATTAAGAAATTTATTGAAAATTCTCCAGTATATAATTTACATTAATTATTTAATTAAGAAAACTTGTCATTAATTTCTGTGACTTTGGTACAACCCAGGAATAGTAATTCATTTATTGAATATTTTTGTTTAGTTGTGGAAAGGATTTCAATATGTGTAACAATAACAGATATCAAACTAGAAGTTCATGAGATGTCAATCAATACTCTGTTCAGTTGGTATGGAAGAGACTGCTTACAGAAACTCAGGAAAAAATATATTGTTGCTTTTTTATAACTTGTGATACACCTAGAGAAATAAAGTTTAGGTTTATTCAAAAAATTGATACATAATATCTTGATTCATATATTAATGCCAACAATACATATCTAACATCTCTAACATCTCTAACATTACATCTCTAACATATTAAGGAATATTACAGTGTTCTTTAGCATTGAAAATAAAAATAGCACTACATAATATATCCAGGTACTCTACTTTGAAAGAGAATTTAGGCTCTTAATGCATAAACCCTTGTTACTCTCAGTTACCTTTTATCAATGCAAATGATCTTTAAATACGATTTCAACTAAAATGTTAATACAACTAAATTTTATTACAACATGCTTTTATATTTTTATTCTGAGACCCAATTCTTTGCAGACTCATCCCTTATTCTCTACCCAGGAACTTCATGTTCTCTTCTTTTAACTCCTAAAAATAAATTATTGCTACACAAATTAGCTTGGTTGTGCTAACTGTTCCCCTATGGCCATATACTGCTTCTGACTTCCATTCTCTTCGCTCACTCTTCTTCAAAGATCACTGAGACTCAGGAGGGCAGGTTCAGTTTTATTAGTTACTTTTCAATGGCTTTACTTAAAAAAAATTATCAAGGCAACTTTTAAAATAAAGTATTTAATTTGACCTAGAGTTCTAGAAAATTAGAGTTCATGATGCCAAAAGAAAGGCATGGCAGCATTAACAGTTGAGGGCTCACATATTAAACCACAAGAAGGATGCAGATAATATATAGAGAATGGTAGGAGATTTTTGAAACCTCCAAAGTCTGATATATCAGTGACACACTTCCTCCAACAGTGTCATACTGGTTAAACTTCCTCAGACAGTACCACCAACTGGACACTAATTATTCAAACAAATGAACCTACAGGAACTCTTCTCACTCAAGCCACTACAACAGTACACAAATCCCATTTGAGGTTAAACCTTCTGCTCCCTCCTCTCTGCACCTTGGCCAGCTGTGAGTCTCCATGTTATTCACCATCTAATGCAAATAGAAGCTCTCTCAAATGACAGTAGAATACTATAATGATCTGTGATTATAATAATAAGTCATTAGGAGTCAGCTAAACACTATGGCCATTTAGCAAATTAGTAGTAGTGGGTTCTTCCCTATATTCTACCTGTAAAGCTGTTGGTTAGCCTAATAATTGTTTCAGGTATTGGCTTCATTTTGTGAATGGGGATTTAAACCCAAAGCAAAATGTGGTTGATTACTATCCTGATACTGCTATTGCATTTGGAATGAGTTGCCAAGCCAGTCTTGACTATAGATATAAGTATTTATTATAGATATAAGTATTTAAAATTGCCTGTGGTTGCGGATTACTGCTCTCTGATGTGGGATTCCCCTCTGTATGCTATGACTATGTTTTATTACCATTGGTCAATCAATGAGCCTCATTTTACATCCCTAAAACACTATTGTTATTATATAGATCACAATATGACTTGAAATATGGCACGATGAGGCCTCCACTAGAAATTTTTTCAATGTTTAAGATTCTTTTGGATCTTACAGGTCTTTTGTAGTTCCTTATGAAATTAGAGAAATGTTTCAACTTATGTGAAGAATTCCATTGCTATTTTGATGGTGACTATGTTGAATCTGTAGATGGTTTTTGGTAGGATGTGCATTTTAACAATGTTAATACTTACAACTCATGAACATGAAATATATTTCCCTCTTCTAATATCTTCTTCAATTCATTTTCAATCTCCTATGGTTTTTATTGTACAGGCTTTCTTTAAACTTGTTCAAAGATTATTTTTCAAGGCTTTCATGATTAATATTGCTTTCTCGGCTTCTTTCTCAGTTCGAGAACTTTCCATTTTAAATTGTATTTCATGTTTTTTCTTCAAAATTCTGCTTTCATGTTCTGAGTTGTCCTCATTATTTCATCCAACTATATTTCATGATCTTCCTTCTGGCTTTTATTTAATTCCCCTTTGTATACTTGGACCATATTTATTATTACTATTTTAAAGTCAATGTCTTTTACGTCTTCTAAGTCACTTTTCTCAGAAAATATTGTTATGTTGTGATTGATTTTCAGCAATGACTTCTTGTTTTGTTTATTTTTGTTTGTGCATCAGTGATGGTACATGACATCCAGTACTAGGTTATTGATTGTACTCTTTCTATGGAACTCTAGTTTTTCTTTTGTTACTGGACATTAGAAGCCTTATTGATTCTTATCTCAGTTTGTCAGATAATTGATTAGCTATGTGGTGCTTGAATTTAAGCTTTGGACAATTTAAAACTGAAGTTTAAATGTGGTTAGTAGTAATCATGTTTCATTGCAAGCTAAATGAACTTTCTTAGCCTAAAGAAAGATAGTCTATAGAGAAAGAAGATTCTCATTGCCAATTGTCTTTATTCAGGACTCTGAATTCAAAGTATTTAGGACTCTTCATCAAGTGAAAGATGCTGGTATAATTGGGACTAGGTTCACAATTATAACAAGAGTAGCAGTGGAGATGGCACAGAACAGGTGTGGCCTATTTGGTTTTCAGGAGAGTCAAAGGGATGAGTGGGGATATTAGTTTAAGGCAAGTGCCCTTCCCTGCAAATATGGTTGTAGGGTCACGAGGAGTGTAGAGATGGTATCCTTAGCTTAGTGCCTGCCTATTTAGTTTTCATGGTGAGTCAGATTAGCATCTGCCTGTGTAGTTGTCGTAGTGAGTAGTAGAACTGACAACAGAAATCTGTCTTGCCTAATGATGGGCATAAAGATCCCCATAGTAGTAGACTGGGTTAGCCCTTGAGAACTTGGGCTTCCCTGACATAAAAGAGGGTACGGAAAAGAGTTCATAATGGTAGGAATGTGATATGTGTTCCTCACATAGATCGTGAGTGGGTCTCAAAGAAAATTATTTAAATCTTATCTAATCAGAACTTTGGTGTAGGAGGTCCTTCTGCATTCGTGTTGCTTTCATTGGTTAAATAAAGAAACTGCCTTGGCCTTTTGATAGGGCAGGTCTTAGATAGGTGGGGAAAAGAGAAGAGAATGCTGGGAAGAAGACAGAGAGTCGCCGCCATGAAATCGCCAAAGTCAGACATGCTGAATCTTTCCCAGTAAGCCACAATCTCATGGTAAACATAGATGAATAGAAATGGGTTAGTTTGTGATGTGAGAGTTGGCCAAGAAGAGGCTAGATATAATGGGCCAGGCAGTATTTCAATGAATAGAGTTTCTGTGTAATTATTTTGGGGGTTAAGCTAGCCTGGTGGCTAGGAGCTGGGCAGCAGGACGCAGCCCACACACCTCTTACTACAGAACTTGAAGTTCAAAATTAGTGTCAATATTCGAGTTGCATTGTAAAACACTGCCAAATTTGAAATCAACCCCAAGTTGTTAAAACATTTCAAATATTTATTTTTGTGATTATATTTATTTTCAACTAAAGAAGACACTTAGGCTTCAGGTCCACAAAGGTGAAGTTTGAGGGCTTAGTAGACTAAGCAAATGAGAGCTAATCACCATGGATATTTTAACATATCATGTGTAGGAACCCACAGCTAACAATCTTCATGAAAGTGCTGCTGAGTATTTATTCTCTTTGTATTTTCTCGGTGAAAAAGTTATTATTCACAATGGATTTCAAATGTAAAATCATCTGTGATTCAATGGAAAATGCATATTAATTTCCAGGACCAAGGGAGAAATTTGACCTTAAAAATACATCAAAGTGCTTGTCTCCTAATAAAATACATTATTCATAGAAAGAAATACATGAATACTAAGGAAATATTTAAATTGTGTAGATAAATCAAGTATTACTATTACCTTATTCAAATCAAGAAAATTCTGCACATTAGCGGAAAATAGAAGTTTAAAGAAAAATAGAAATTAATTATAATATCGAAAAGAATCCAGTAAAGTCCTAAACAGAAAAGAAAATGAACCAAAAGAATAAATATAAAATTACAACCACTAAGATAGTATGCATAAAACACACACATATATAATATCTATTGATATAGATATATAAAATCTTTCAGACAACATTATGTACTTAAGAATTTGTATGTGAAATTGGGTTAAAATAATAAGGTTACTTTAAAACCCTTTACTGATAACATTGGAGAGTTTAGCTATCACTTCACTAAGGTTCTGCTATCTGGAGAATATTCTTCATACTCATGCCTTAAATTCTTAGAGATTTTCTTTATATAGGCAAAAATACTGATAACATAATATTTATAAACCAGGAACAAAATTGAGTTATTTTGTGTATTGTGAAGAATATTTATGTTGGGAGACTAATTTCAGATTTTCCTTACAACCATTCTCACCAAAAGGTTGTGGTGAATAAATCATCAGTGATATAGGGGAAAAGCCTGAGCTATGTATGGAAAATAATTTTCATTCTTGTATGTTTATATTAATAGGAAATACAAAGAGAGTCTGTTTTCTTTCCTATGAATTTTTTACAGAAGTTTTATATCATTTCCTGCATCTTAATTCTTCTTTATAGCAAATGCCTGACAGGTGCTTCAAAATCAATGTGAATCAATCAATATATGCTAAGATAAAATTACTGTTATTGAATTACCATTTCCAATTTCACATAGGCTAATAAATTGTGAGTGAGAAGCTGAAAATTGGCACATATAATACCTCTCCCATAATCCACATGTTGAATGCAATTTTGGACAAATGAAGTTTTTCTGTTTTGATATCAAAGGTCAAAGTCGATTTGGGGAAGTTGCTATTGTATACCACTTGCTCTGAAATATTCAGCACACCATATTTAACTTCATTGAAATAAGTTGTTCTGCTTTTTCTATTTAGGTTCCTCCCTGACCCACTTTTCTTGGTAGTGTATTATTAGCAAAAAATGAATGATCTGAGGAGGAATGAGGAATGACTACTGTACCAATCTGATTCCCACTATGAGCAAGGGAATGTTAAATATGCTCAACTCAAAAGTGTTTATTCCCTGTACAAAGAACAAAGTTCTTCAGATATGGTTGAATTTACATTAGTGGTCTTGTCATCTTGTAGCCCAAAATTTATAGACACAAAGATATATGTTAGTGACAAGATTATTCTCATTATACAAAGTGTGTTTTATTTTTAAATTATCTCTAGTTCAGCAATTACTCTTGACTCATTTTTTATTAAATTGAAATTTTAATTTATAAAACAGGAACAGGAATATCTATGGGTGAAGATAAGAGGAAACTGAACTTTGGAACATTAACCTTTTGAATAAAAGTTACCCTCTAACTTCTATATCTTTCACCATTTTGCTTATTTCATTCTTGTCAGATATTTATTGGGATTTACTTCATTTTTCTTTTCAATATCATTTTCTTTCTTTCTTTTTTATGAAGGCATGTATGTACATATGTATGTATGCACATATGAATGTATGTATGTATATTGAAAATATATTCTTCTCTCATAAAATACATCCCAGACACAGTTTACAGTCTATGTCTCCCTGTCACTCCTGTTCCACAGAAGTACTTCCCTTCTGTTTCCTTTTCAAAAAAGGAGGCCTCCAAGAGACTATAGCTAAATGGAACAGAGCAAGATATAAGAAACAAACAAACAAAAATATCATGAGACCTTCTTTCAAAATGTTTCCTACTTAATTCTCACCCTTGTTTTTTTTTTACTTTCACATTGTCTGATAAGATTAAAAATTATAAAATGCATGCTTAAGTAATAGAAATTTAGCGAATTTACTTGAGATTTGCCTAAATATCCAGTATTTAGTATATTAAATGTTATTTGAATTATTAGGGTAAATCTGATTTATAATAGTTATTTAGATAAATAATTTGATCTCCAAATTACATTTAAACCCCTGCTATATGGTTACTGTAACTATCTTCTGGCAGTAGTGGCATGGAAAAAGAGTGGGTCATCTAAGATGTTTGAGCTGCAGGATCTCTGACATCAGGTCGGCTTGTGATCCATCTAATTTGTTAGGGTATGTATGTTAGAAAAGAATATATCAGTGACACTTGTTGAATACACACCTTTGCTGTACTACCCACTTTTGGTCTATAAAAAAGTTACAGCTAAAGTACAAATGAATAAGTTATAGCAAAGACAAGGAAAACTACGTAGATAGACAGAGAAAAGAAAGGAGTCTAAAGTAGATCCCTGGGCCTACTATAACAAGCACATCAAAATGAGTGGCTTTCAAAAAGCAGAAATGTGTTCTTCAGCTGTTGCTATGTCTTAAGTAAAAGTTTTTCTCCAAGATTCATGTGCATTTTTTTCCCAAAGAGGGACAGTATTGGTAGATAAGTGGACCGTTAAGAAGGAAGCCGATGGAAACAATCTCATAGAGAAAGCACTAGCTGCCAAAGCCTGAAAACTTGAGTATAGTTTATAGAATCTACACGGCAGACGGAGAGAAGCTGCTTAGTTTTTGTTGTTGCCGTTGTTTGGTTTTGTGTTTTTGTTCCCACTCCTACCCCTCCCTCCCATCCCCTTCACCTTTCCCTCCCATCCCACCCCCTCATCCACTCTCCAGAGAGGGCAAAGGACCAAGGCCTTCCCCACTATATCCAGGCTGAACAAGGATTCCGTCCAAGGGAATGGGTTCCCAAAAGCCAGGACAAGCAGCGGGAACAAATCATGGTGCCATTTAGGCTGCCCCAGCAATACATCTATCACCCACATTCAGAGAGTCTAGCTTGGTCCTATGCTGGCTCCTTCCCTGTCAGGTTGGAGTTGGTGAGCTCCCATTAGCTCAGGTAAGCTGTTTCAGTCAGTAGCCCCATCACGGTCTTGACCTGTTTGCTCATATTCTCACTCTTCCCACTCTTTAACTGGACTTTGGAAGCTCAGCCCAGTGCTCCTCTGTGAGTATCTGACCCTGACTCCATCAGTTGCTGGATGAAGGTTCTATGGGGACATTTAAGATAGTCATCAATCTGACTACAGGACAAGGTCATTTCAGGCACACTCTCCACTATTGCTTAGGGTCTTTAGCTGAGGTCATCCTTGTGGATTCCTGGGTTTTCTCTAGTGACAGGTTTCTTCCTAGCCTCCTAATCGATCCCTCAATCAAAGTATCTCTTTCCATCCTCTCCGTCTCTGAACTTCCTCCATCTTGACTATTTCTTTCCCTCAAATTCTCTCCTCACTTCCCCTTCCTTCCTCCTTTTCCCCTTCTGCTCTCCCTTCTCCCCTCAACCCTCATACTCCCAATTTTGTCAGCAGATCTTGTCTATTTCCCCTTCCCAGGGGGATCTATCTATGTTTCTCTTATGGTTAACCTTCTTATTTAGCTTCTCTAGGGTTTTGGACAATAGGCTCGTTATCCTTTGCTTTACAGCTAGTATCCACTTATGAGTGAGTACAAACTATGTTCATCTATCTGGGTCTGGGTTACCTCACTCAATATGTTTATTTTTTCTAGTTCCATCTATTTGCATGCAAATTTCAAGATGTCATTGTTTTCTACCATTGAGTAGTACTCCAATGTGTAAACACACAATACTTTCTTTATCCATTTTTCAGCTGAGAGGCTTCTAAGTAGTTTCCAGGTTCCGGGTATTACAAATAATGCTGCTATGAACATTTTTGAACAAATATGCCTATAGTATGATTGGGCACCCTTTGGGTATATGCCCTAGAGTGGTATTTTTTGGGTCCTGAGGTAGGTTGATTCCCAGTTTTCTGAGAAACTGCCATATGGATTTCCAGAGTGGGTATACAAGTTTGCATTCCCACCAGCAATGCAGAAATAGAGGCAATAAAGAAAACACAAACTGAGGGAAATCTGGAAATGGAGAAGCAATTTTTTAAAGTTGACCTTTGACCACCAGTCATTCTATGGTCACACATACAGGAAGGACATATACATGTACACACATTTGCATGCATGTGTGCACATACACACACACACACACACAAATACAGATAAAACATGTTTTTAAAAGAAATGGATTCCAGGGATAAACATCCATGATATTTGGAGTAAAACACCCTCATAGCAATTATAGAAACTTGTTCTTTTTTGCCCAACTCAGAGACTACACACTGTTGTATGGTTAAATAAAGGAATTATAAAGAGTAAAAGGACAAAATCACATAAGAGGCCCATTCTCTGCTTTCTATTTCCCAGGCTGCCAAGCAGTCAACAATAGGTGAAATCTTCAATACTGCGAGAAAATAGAATTTTTATAAAGTTTGTTGCTTTAAACATCTAAAGACTGTCTTAAAGTTAATGAATACAGTTCTGTATGGAGACCAGAAATCCATGAGCTCAAGATTGGACAGCAATTTTTTTTTATCCAGTACAAAATGGTCTGCCCTGAAAATGCATCTACAAGCATCATCATGAGCACTGAGCATTACTTATGCGTCATTTCTTCATGTTCCTACTCAGCCCACCGCCATATCAATTCACAAATAAATTTATGTTAATTATCCTATTTGTCTACTGCATGTTGTAGAAAACATAATACATTTTATTAAATTTAAAGGACTATTCTCAATAAAAACTATTGAATTTATAAACATTAGTAAGTATTAAAGGGTTAAACAATGTCTAAGGTTCTTAATTGATTTCACATAGTGAAAAAAGTTGCATGATTCTTAAAGGAAGTTTAGAGTTGCATAAAACTACCAGAAATAATTATTTTGGATTAAAATAATACCCATTTTTATGAGGCCGTTACTGTATTTGTATGTGTAGTATATACATAAGTATTTATGCGTATAGTGTACATGTATGTATATTTTGTCGCTATTTATATGATGCTACATTGAAAGATTTTTTAAGATATTAAAACATTTATAAAGTTAATGTATTCAGGGAAATAAAAATAAAATTTTAATAGATATTATTTTGGGTTAACTTAAAAATAATTATTAAGGGTAAATATATTTCCTGGGGTTGCCTCAGTAAGCTTTTGCTAATACTGTAATATACACACATAATATATTATAAATAATAAAGATATATATATATATAAATAAAAGTTGTTTATTTTGCTCTTGATTTTAGAGCGTAGAAAACTTAGGATAACAAGGACACTGGGGCAAGGACCCTTTAATTGCATCAATCAAATACTGTGACATTTTAATTAATATTCAATTCTTTGAGAATTTCCTATGAAGTATCACGATCATATTTCCCTCTCTCATCTCTAATATCCCCGACTTTTCAGAGTGCCACTACCTTCTAAGTCTTTCATTCCATATCACCTTTTTGGTTTTTTTGACAGACTCGTGGTAGACGCCCTAGTCTTCCTGCTCTTAGCAATCTTTCTGTTTCCTCTTCCCTGATGTCTCCTGAACCTTGGGTGAAGAGCTTGAGTTGTAAATGTATTAATGGAGTCCAGGCATCCATGGTCAACTTATTTCTGCCTTTCCCTAGTCTAGCTGCAGCTTCCTGTAATCATCTACATCTTCTTCACAAGCTTCTTTGTAGAGGGGTGAGGGCTACACTTATATGTGCATATAAAAGTAAATAATTAGAATGAAGTTTTAACCTATTCTGATTTATGAACATGACAGTAGTAGATTCTCCTCAATAGTCATGCGTAGTTAGCTATTTTCAGTACTAGTAATCAGCTCTCTCCTTAGGAAGGAACTGTAAATCGAATCTTCTGGTTGTTGGCTATCTCCAGGGTATAAGTGCCATATCCTTTGAGAATATGTTGCCATATGATCATTGTTGCAGCTCATAGACATTACAACTAGATAGGACTGCTGATTATTTTTATTTTTTGCCATCTCATATGACTTCTTTAGATATTTTGAGAGCTAATCTTTTGGGAATATGCTTGTGGCTTACATCCAGATCAGTTCATTCCAAGTGCTGTAGCTGAGATGAGGTGATGTCTCCACCATTAAGGTCTTACTTTCTTACTGAAAGTAGCAAGAGTAAGGGCAAATGCTTATATTCTTATGAAGTATCTTGAAATACCCTGATCAACAATTATAAAGGAGGCTATCCATGCCAGGCACTGGGATTTTGATAAATCTTTAAGTAGCACCTATTACTGAGGACAAAGTAATTTCTTATATAAATAGAGATGTATTTAAAATAGCAAAGCAATAACCATTACCCTTGATGCATAATTTTGGCTGTGTCATTTCTCATAAAAAGTCCAAATATATTGTCATAGAAAACTGGAACATTTATTTTCATTCCAACAGCAATATGCATGGGTCTTTTTGATATTCTGTTTCTTAGTTATTCATTTTATATCGGCATACGGCTCCTTTCCCACTAAATAATTTCTGCTGATTAAATATTTTAAATGAGATATAAACAGTCACTATTCATAATTATCTTGTATCTCTTTTCTGCCATCCATGATTAATTATACAAACTGACACCATAAATTTCAAGTAAGAAATATCATTCCTTTAAAGATAAGCTTTCATCAGGAAAAGGTTTTGGATAAATATTTCTTGATACACGAAATTCAGAAGGAGGTTCTCATATTAGGGATTTAAGACATTAATGCCATTAATTTTAGTCTATAATGATAAATACATAATATGCATTTTTCAAAACTGCATGCATAGTTTTACTGAATTCCTAGTCACTTTATGGTGTAACAAGGATATATTTATTGTCTTAGGATTTATCTAGGTCATTTCTCTGTTACATATTCTTCATGATGTCGCCACTTTCAATGCAGCACAAAATTTACAGAGTTATATTTGCTCCAAAACTACATAGTTCTGGAGTTCCCACTGTGATTTAAATCAGTTAAAACAGCCATGTTGATGTGAGTGTCTGAAAAGGGTTTATATATAGTCACTTTCAAATTTAGATGTCTCTCACTTTATAAGGTAATTTTATGCTAGAAATAATGGAAGTTTGATTACTCTTTGATTTATTATAAATTTGATACATTTTAAGTCAACTCACAATGTAGGAGAATGGTTTAGGACAGTCAACCTTCCTTTAAGCAGGAAAGAGTCTAGAATCACTGAGTAGACGGGGACCTGTCCCTGCAGATGTTTCTAGAAAGAATTAACTCAGGGAAGACACATCCTCACTGTGTGGGACATTATTCTATGCATTCACTATAACTGAAAATACTGGATAAAAAAAGGGAAAAATGAAAGAAAACATGATGAAAAAGATATTTCCCTGTTTTCTATTTCTTGCCTACTGTCCAGAATCTCAACTGAACCAAACACCCAACACCATGAACTCTGCCCTGCATTCCCCCACCACAAAATAACTCTATCCTCTCAAACTATGGGCCAAAATACATTATTTTCCCTATAATTTTCTTCCTCTTAAATATTTGGTGGAAGTAAAGAGAGAAATAGCAAATGTGGGGAACACACTAACTGTGGAAGCAGCGCTATGATCAGGCAGACTATGTGTTTCAGGAACATACTGACCTGTGGAAGCAGCGCTATGATAAGGCAGACTGTATTTCAGGGCCTTTGATGTTGGGTTATTGAGGAATACAAAATAATTTGGGGTTCTGCACAAAAATTCTAGAATACCATTGGCTAAGCATAGAGACCTATTCTGGTGTGAGTGGGACACACGAGATTGTCTATAAAGGCAGCCAGGAAAGACGATGCTCTGGGTGGGGTGTGGGATGGGGAAGTAGTAAACAAGGTCACAATTGAGAACTGGCCTAGAGTTCATAAATTATTGAAAGATTCATTCATAAATACTTTGGAAAAGAACCTGGGTATATTCTGGGTTAATTTGGAACACTCAATTGAGGGAATGTTTGAAAGTAATTTACTAAGCTGTTTGGCAGAGCAGCTTTCGAAGCGTTATAAGGCACAAGCACAGTTTCTGCTAACTGCTCTTAGTCAGAGATACAGTGGGTGATAGCACAGAGATCTGAAAAACTTTAGAAGAAAAAAACTTGCTCTCCAACACTGTATGTTACATGAGCAAGTTTTATTTTTTAGGGTCTCAAAGTTAATGGTTGCAGTTTTTAAATCTTGGAATTTTGAACATTGTGGACAATGTTGAAATGTTGGGGACCCAGGGAGAAACATAAAATATGTTTATCTTTTGAATTGAATGGGAGAATTTCAGAGCCAATGTGCAATTTTATTGCTTACAGTGATGGTTTTGGATCTCATGTTACAAGTGGATAGACTAGTGGTTGTTTATCTTACTTGTTGATGTAACCAGATATAGAAACACCTAGAGCAGTGGTTCTCAAGTGTGGGTTATGACACCTTTGGGAGTCGCATGGCAGAGATTTACATTACTATTCATAAAGGAGAAAAATGAGAGTTATGAAGTAGCAATAAGATAATATTATGGTTGTGGGTCACTACAATGTGAGGAACTGTGTTCAACGGTCAAAGTATTAGGAAGATTAAGAACCACTGGCTTACTGGATAATACCTTTTGGTGTGCCTATGAAGGTGATTCTAAAAAGGGTCAGCAGGGCATGGAAGACCAACCCTACACTGATGTGAGTGGTGCTATCCTAAGGGCTAGAGTACTGAAAAGAATAATTAAATAGAAAATGAAGACAGACAGTGGCTCACCAGCATTCTTTGTATCTTTTTCCTAGTATGGACAGGAGCAATGTGTCCCAGTCTTTTGCACCTCCCATGCTAAACTGTATTTCACCTTCCATGCAATGGTGGATTCTATTATCTCAAATCGTGAGCCAAAAAAAAAGTCCTTCTCCTAAATTGTTCGGTCAGCTTTATGGTCACAATAACACAAGGTAGCTATCATATTTCCTGCTTTGCTGTACTTCAAGGGACAGGTTAAGTATAATTCCACCATTCTTAAAGTCTACAGGGGGGAAAGATCTTGACCTCTTTTAACTTCCACTGAAACAATATCCTTTAAGAAATTGAAGTGTGACAGTAAATTATCAATGTTCACATGTATATTTCCTTAGTATAAAATTTATCTAAGCCAAGTTCATGAACATTTAAAAGTCATTTCCCTGATCACACTAACTAAAATCCAAGTACCTTGAAGTAGCAATCATATCATCATATCTTTCAGAATAACTAATAAATGTTGTATGTGCTTTAATGAACTTCAGATAAAAATTTTAATGAGTGTTTTTTATGACGTGAAAAACAGATAAGATTTTTCTTTTACATTTTAGTTAAAAGATGAATGCAAACACCAGCACTAACAACAACAACAAAATACTTCCAGGTCAGCAGTTCTCATCAAATATGAATGAAAACATCTTAATTTTTACAGTGTAATTTACAACAGGTGCAAACATCTTAAAGACAGTCATACAATTATCTATGTGACAATTGTCTAGAAATAGAAAATCTTTCCCTTTTTTCTCTATTGCAATTCAACTGTGGAATTAGCACAATTATGAATTTTTAAGTGTAGAAAAATACAAAAGAAACATTAACAACTTTCTGGGGGCTGAGGGTGAAGACATTCTGTGTCTCCTAAATCATTTTTTAAAAATTTTTTGTCTGTTTCTTTTTTTAAAAAATAACATTTTTTAAAAAAAATATTTTACATGCCAACCAGTTTCCCCTCCCTTCTCTCCTCTAGTCCCTTCCCTTTTCATCCACCCCTCCCCCACCCACTCCTCCATTCATCTCCATTCAGAAAGGAACAGCCCTCCCATGGGCTTGCACAAAGCATGACGCATTAAGTTGAAGCAGGACCAAGCTCGCTACCGAACTTTACTTGGAGGAGGGACCAGGTATACAACAGGGGAAACAGGTTACCATAAGTCAGCTAAACACCAGGGAGAAATTCCGCTCCCACTGTTTGAAGCCTTACTAAGAGAACAAGCTACAGGATTTTTACACACATGCAGAGAGCCCAGGTAGGTCCCATGCAGGCTCCCTGACTGTGGGCTCAGTGTCCATGAGCCCCTGGATGCTCAGGTCAGCTCTCTCTGTGGGTTCACCATCATGATCTCCCATCCCACCCCTTGCTGGTACAATCGCTCCTTCCTTTCTTCTGGAAAACTCTCGGAGCTCAGGGCAGTGTTTGTCTGTGGATCTCGGCCTCTGTTTCCATCAGTTACTGGATAGAGAATCTCTGACGGTAATTAGGGAAGAAACCAATCTTCTTACAGACACCCTCTCCACCAGTGGGTTCCTGTGGGTTACCCTGGCATGAGGTTTCTCCCTAACCTCATAAACAACATTTTATCTTATCAGTTTTATCTATAGATCTATAATATGCATTATATCAGGTGAATTGATTCCTTGAGATAAAAAACACAGTCTAATCTTGAGAAAATCTGTTTATCTATCGCAAAGCTATATAGAAAGAGAAGCTGAGAGCAAAAAGAGTAGCATAGTTAGTTTTTTATATATAAATGCTCTAAAATTTCATTTCACAGAACCTAAGAGTTGAATATTATTAGCAATCTGGGAAAACAAAGTAAGGCGAAAGAAGGGGAAGGCAAACCAGAGATCTTAATGTAGGAAGAGGCAATTAGCACTGGGGCACGAACATGGAAATTCTTAGCAGTTTTGGAAATAGTATCTAGGCAATAATTAATGTTGAATATATTGTGAAACTTACTTTATATATTTTATGCATAATAATAGAATGAATAGCCAATTAGCATAGCTTGGCTGACACAAAATAGTGATGTTTAAACATAACGAACAGTTAGGAAATTTAGTCCCTTTGTTCACAAGGACATTACAACATATATCCAAGTATAGAAACTCCACCCTTTGAATTCTCTAGAAAACTGACAAAAATAAAATTAATAATATGAGAAAGGAAATAAAGTCCCCATAATATAGACACTATAAGTATTTGAAGGATAAAGACTTATATAAATTCTGAGTTTGAATGTGATACAGACACCTTGAGAACAAATTCGTAAAAAATAAATGACAGAGTTTAAAAAAAAAACAACTCATGATCTATCCAAACTATTGAATAGCTAAGAATAATATCTTAAAAGGAGGTCTAGAAGAAAAACAAAACAAGAATGAAAACAGAAAAAGAGTAAATATTTTATCTTTAGATACATGAGAAGGTCTTGAAATATGAAGTTAGATATTCATTTATTGTGAACTCTGTTAAGTTATATAAGTTTTCACTACACTATGTCAGAAGAGGTGTAGCACATAAAATTACGAGTAAATAGATTCTTGACTAAGGAAAATTATTTCTAAAAAAAGCAGATAGTTCAGAAGTACTTTACTCATGCTGTCAAGACTGATTACATTAACTATGAGAAATTAACTACAAATAAAATGATAAGATCTGTGAAATTCATTCATTCTTCCTTCCAGACTTTTTCAAGCACCTTTACCTAACAAGGCATGTTGAATGATGCTGTAATCTGACCTCTGCTTTTTCATCCCAACTGCCAATGGAAAATGTTTTGCTCATGGCCTTACATTGATTCATTTTTATTTGAACATGGCTTGTGTGGTTACCTGACAGAACTATGGTCTGCAAGGAAAGAACCATTAGGCTTTTTGACAGTTTTCCTATGTATTTTCATTCTGTCATATATCAAAGAAGAATGAAGACCCGAGGATTACTACGGGGTGACAGAAAGTGCTGTACTTACTTTTCACTTCAGAGGGTGAGTTTAAAAAGAAAGACAATTTCTAATCCTACCTGTGATGATAGAGAGTTAGAGAGTGCCTGGCTTAGTGCCTTTGGGATTCTCTCTGGGGAACTATTATTAGATAAAGGCAGGTTAGTTTCTTTCTTATAATGTCTCTCTGTGTCTGCCAAATGCCAGAGGCGGGTGCTTGCAGACTCCTTGATGTTTCTGCAGCAGCACAGAAACATTGAGATCCATTTCAAGGACTCTCCATCGAGTGGAGAAATAAACAGAAGCATACCTTTGTGTCAAGTAATGTTATTTTTCATTTTCCTCTATAATTCTATAGCGTCTCACCTTTCAGTAGAGTAACATAAAGTAGACCTAATGTCATAAAGCTGTGTTTCAATTTCTCAGTATTTCTTTGAGGCTTCTATTTCTTGTTTGACTAAGACTTTTTGCCATTTCAGGCCAAAGTCTAATATTCTAGAGACACTGTCATTTACAGTTAAATTCTTGCTGCCTGATTAGTCATTTTATGTTCTGCCTTCTATTTAATTTGTCTCCTGATATCAAAATGCACTAATGCTTCATATAAAACAAAAACATCAGCAGGATCTCCACAAATCCTGGAGTCAGGAAAGAAATGGCAACAACCCATCACAATATTCATGTTAAAAAGATCAACAATTGCACATTAAAGTTTTGTGGTTTTGCTTCACTGACTCAACTCTTGAAAAATATGTCGTATTCAAGATGTGTCTGTTATTGCTCCTGTTCTTTCCAATCTCAATGACTTTTAAAAAGAAATATCTGAGACAACATTTTTTCTTAGAAAATATTATTACTATTTATAGTAATTTTAGACTGAGCATCTTAAATTATGGTAAGTTGTTTATATTATATATGTATGTATATTCAATTTGCTTATTCTTCATATGACATATGTGAGGTATACATTTAACCTTTTTTATAAATCCATTTCAAGAAAAAATCAGGCAAGCTGTGATATCATCCATGGCTTTATGTTTTGATGATGAATTTAATAGTTATTTGGGGCCTTTAGGCTTAGGAAAAATAGATTATAGGAGAAATGTAGAAAACAGTTATTCTCATGTCTATATTTCCCAAAAATGTCAATAAATGCAACTGCTTCTATTCCCAATAATGATGATGATGATAACACTGATGAATAGAAACAGTGGGCACTAATTACCATATTTATTTAACTATTAATCATATAATAAAAACTTAAACAAATATGCAACTTTGAGTTTTCAACCAAGATTCAGGAATAAATTTTTAGAGGTCAACAGGGACATTAAGAACAGAATGGACTGAAAGTAAACGCATTGCTCAGTAAAACACAGTCATAGTTTTGCTAGAATTCTCATCACAACACAGGAGTATAGAAACCCACGGAGAACATTTTCAGAAATTTGAGTAAAAAGTCCTCAAAAACAGGTATGAACACCAAGACAATATGTCATTTTATTTGAGGTTTAAGAGTGACCAATATACATCAAGAATATTTTCACTAGACTGGAGCCAATTTTCAGATAATTATCACATTGAAGAATTCAGAAAGTGCATCCTGTAGCAAGAGGCACACAGGCTCCCAGCGTCCGGTTCCCAGGGCAGGACCCCTTGTTCTGTCCCGCCCTGCTCCCGGTGCGTACCCGAAATAATTACACGGAAACTGTATTCATTTAAATACTGCCTGGCCCATTAGCTCTAGCCTCTTATTGGCTAACTCTCACATATTTGTTTAACACATTTCTAATAATCTGTGTGTCACCATGAGTCATGGCTTACCGGGAAAGATTCAGCGTGTCCTGCCCTATCAAAAGGACAAGGAAGTTTCTTTATTAACCAATAAGAGCAACCCAAATACAGAAGGACCCTCCTAAACCACATCCCTCCTAAGTCTGGAATATGATAGTTATCTGAAGATTTACTCATCACCATCAGGAGCTAAATTAGAAAAACCTCAAGATGAAAAATACTATGTTTAAGAAATGGTGATCAACAATGAAATAACTCCAAATTTGTTTTAATAATAAACAGACAAAAACTGCAGCTGTGTAGTCTAGAGTCATATTTGTATAGCTAAAGAGCTCTTAAAACTTGTTCAGAGGAGATGCTGAAAAATAATTCATAGTATATTATATATTTTTATTTTTCACAGTTAAATTTAATTAAAACATTTCTCCCTTTCCTCTCCTTCCTCCAAACCCTCCAATATAACCCTCTCTGCTCTCCTTCAAATTCATGCCTTTTTTCCACTAATTGGTATTTCTAAATAATACCTATTCTGTATATATTATATTATTCATATATATGTTTTTACCTTATCTATGAAATAAAATATATACTGTGAAAGAAATTATATGTGTTCTGATTGAATAAATGGAAGTAAGTGAGATTGGCAAAATAGAAACACTTCTAAAACAAAATTGTGACAGTGTAATTAAGGGTGTATATTGGTAGGCTGTTTTATAATAGGTATGATAGCATTTATGTGAAAGAGTTTAAACATTGCAAAGATGGGTAACTTTTGCAAGCACATATAAATACAAAGGGAAATATTGTATTTGAATACACATATTGTATTGAGAATAAGCATAGATTTCTTCCCCAAAGGATTAAAATACACAACTATTGGGATAGAAGAAATGAAATATGTGAATATTTTGAAATAGCTATGTATATGTATATATGCATATATATACATACATATACCAACTACATACAATCTATGTACCATATATTGTATATATTATAAAGTATATATTACATTGAATAGTGTATATATACTGTATGTATGCTATAATATACATATACACTATATAGAATATATACTATAATATACTATATTTTATATATAAATGCATGTAGTATATTTATGCATACTATATACACAATGTATATTCCAAAGTTAAGGTAAAGATATTTCTTTTACTCACATACCATGTGTTTTAATACTATAAATATGTTTACATTACATTATGGTATTATACATATGGAAGATAAACAAGAACAAGTTATATTGTTGGCCTATAAAAAAAACTTTATCATGTTTTAAAATATAAATGCTACAGGATAGACAGTTAATAAATTGCAATAAAACATTCAAAACCTTGTGTATGTTCATTATATATTAGGCTTTTATTCAATGATATTTTACTGAACTTTCAATATCCCAGTTTCAAATTTGCTGGTTTCCTTTACTTTCTTCTTCAAAGATGCCTAAAATATAGTTCCCTGTATGAATTCTTTGTCTTCTTTAACTAGAACAAGTAAACCGTTCATTAGAAATAACAAAAAGTGCTGCAAGTGAGTCCAGGACAATCAGAGCTGTTCCAGTGAGAAAGCCTGTCTCAAAAAGCCAAAGGCAAAATCAGAATCAAAACAAACAAAACAAAATACCCATCAGGACCAAAAGCAACTCCTGGAGAAAATTGTATATTTCAGCTTACAGTTCCAGATTGTGGTTGAACACTCTTTACTTGCTTGACCTTCGTGGTTTGCTTGGCATACGTATAATACACAGGACCACCACACCAGAGAGGCATTGCCCACAGTAGGTTAAGCCCTCCCGCATCAAATATCAATTAAGGAAATACACACAGGCTTGACCACAGGCCAATCCGGAGGAGACTTTTTTTTTAAATTGAAGTTCTCCCTTTCCAAATGACTTTTATTTAGGTCAAGTTAACATAAAACTTGCATGCACAAATGCCATTTACAAGGAAGTCATTGTTGAAAAAACTAAAAAAATTTGGAGAAAGTATTATCTTAAAATGCTAAAACCTTAAATGCCAGAAATAACAGTGAAATGTTCATCATTTCAAAAATCATAATTTTTAATAATTTTAATCTTTGAAATCATAGAATAAATAGAAAACAAGGTAGCTTTGTAAAGAAGAAACTGGGAAATAGCTAGTCTTTTGCAGGCCAGGTCAGGCAACCACATTCTTTTCTTCACTTTATCTGTGCATCTGCTCGAACTTTAACCACTCAGTGCTGTTTCCTAACTACCTCATTAGGAAGCCAGCTGTCTCCCTTCTCACTTCTCTTACTCTGCAGCATATTTTTACTTATTGTTACTGGACACCCATTTTCTCCATCACTGTGTGAAAACAGAACACGAACAGCTGATAACACTATGATCTTCTTTGTGATTCTTGACAACCACCAACCGTCCAGAGAATCATATTCTCGCAGACTATCAGAGAATTGAGTCTTCGAAGGATTAGAATAATCAACAAGTAAAATAATGAAATAGGGGCACTCCTGAGCAGGAAGACTTCGAAGAAGCATTATGGTGACAGGTTCAGCTCTGCTGACTCAACATGCACCTCAAATGTGCTTATTTTCCTGTGTAACCTTCCTGCCATGCACTTCATTAGTGCTCATTGCTAACTTGATCAGTTTTTGATCACTTTAATCACTGTGATTTTTTTTTACCAAAATGTAGGAACAATCATTCTTAATGCATAATACATCTTTTCAACTATTTAGTTCTTGAGTTGGAAACGTATAGTAGAGTCTGAGGAATTGTGACTGTTACTAGGTTTCAATTTTTTTATGTGGATGCAAATCCATCTATGCAATTGATGATGAATTGCAAGCATTTCTGTATCATCTCTTCAAAGATTGTGACAGGAAGGGCATCTGAGGGTCAGAGAGTCATTCAGCCACCCAGTCATGAGCATATACTAATGTGACGTTTTTAAGAGATAACTTCTCCTCATATTTCCATGTTTCCTTAAAGCAAAATTCTCAACATTTCTAGAGTAGATGGGATAGTATATGCATACCTACATACCATCTTCGCATTACTGCCATTTATTTGGTATTAACAATAGGTATATAAGACTTCTAAATCAGTATTTGTAGGATGATGTTATTTTTTAAGATACATCAGGAAGTTAGGAAATAGATTTGGAGACTGACAGCCATGCAATCAGGAAGAGAATTGTACATAGAATTAGTAAACTGAGTTGAGAGAGTCAATTATATTTATATTTATATATATTATTAAATTATATATAAAAGAAGTTATTTTATGAACAGAAGTTTTAATGAAATTTTATATTATTTACGGTATAAAGGTTTTTAATAGGTAACACGACATTTCACTGGGAAATTTTGTTCTGAAAATAACAATATACATTTCACCACTTACAACTGTGAAAGCTTTATTTTCTCTTCTCCCAGAAGATGCCTAAACTGTAGTTGATATGTGTTAGTATTAAACTCCTATTAAGAAAATCTCTCACTTGACAAATAGATATACTTCAGATTGTCTCTGAAGAAATACAGTAAGACAAATGTACTGTTCTCTACCAGTTTCTTTTGCAGTATAAACTTTTACTTTATTTCCTGTTAGTCAAAGAAATCATCCTTCTGAGAAAAGAAACACACATAGCAATGCTGAAAAAATAATGGAATTTTCAAGGTAAAATGGCCTTAGAAATGATTTAACTCATAGCCTTCATTGTCAAAATGAAGAAACCCATTTAATGCCATTTGAAGAATCAGGAATCCTGAGTTCTGGTTTGTATTCCAGTGTGTGTTTGTTTGCTTTTTTCTTGTTTTGTTATTATTTTTTAAATTGTATGGTGGTCCCCATGGTATCCACTTTTAAATAGACTTCTCAGAAAGTGCCAATGTGTGAAACACAGTGTTGTTTCCAATGAAAACACCTTTCCTGACGGGAGAATCCTGATTTTCTCGGCTGCTGTAACAGCTCCCACTGTGCTTGGGACCTTAGACAGTGTATTTCACAAGCTGTAATGAGCTGGAAACTGTCCCCTGTCTCTGGGGACATGGAAGCTTCAAGAATTAAAGTATTTGTTTAAATGAAGATATAAAAGAACCATTTCAGCTGTCTTCCCTCTGGACCATGTCTCAGAAGACATAACCTACAGTTTGTCATGACCAGCAATTGTTTAGGACAATTAAGATGCTTTAGGACATCTCAGTAAAGTTCCAGGAGAACTGCCCTGGTTTGTTTAGATCACATTTTTTTTCTCAACCCCTTGAACAGTTAGCATGATCTTCCAGGTTGTCTTTTTGTAACTGAGCAATTGACTAACACATCAGTTTGCACACTGCAGCCACGGCAATAGTGCAAAATATCAGACATGTTATTGCCAGAATTCAGATATTATTTGGAACATGTAGCCTCCATTGTCCTTGCTCAGAAAGGCTCTTAGTCATAGGTTCTTGGTCTTCATAAATTGTGCTGTATAAGCACTTTCTCTTGAATATTTGACAACTGAGTCGGGGGTGGCTTCTCTCACTTCCACTTTTAGAGTTGGCATCCCAATAAGGCCACACCTGAGCCAGCCCCTGTGTGCGCTGTCAGTCTCTGTGAGTCCATATGTATGTTAGTTCTGCTCTCAATTTCTAAACTTTTACATATAGCTTACTAGTTCTGTGAGAATGTCCTACAATGCCTTTTCATCATATTCACACACAGAACCTACCCACCCAACCTTGTGTCCATGTTAACCCATTTAGTTCAGTTGGGCATGCTGTATAGCTTTGAATTTGTTTTGTTCCGCTGGAGCATGGTTGACCTACCAGGGGCTATACTCTTACAGAAAACTGTCCTGCCCACTCTGAGAAGTTTCTAATTGCAAATAGCTCCTCAGCTAGGGTTGGGACTTTGTGTCCACCTCCTCTTTCCCTGCTGAGATTTGGTTAGGTTCAGACAACACAGGTCTTGTGCAAGTTTTCACAACTGCTGTGAGTTCAGGTGAACAGAAGCAAAAGCTACTGGAATAAAATGACTAAAAACTAATGGAATCCATATAAGATTAATATTATCTACATAATTTCCATCTAATAAATACTTGCTTCTCCTTTGGCTCACAGACTTTCAAATTAAGACCATTTTGATTACACTTACTTTCATTATCCTCAAAAGTCACCATGTTAATAAATAATGGCAGTAAAAATGAATTCATTACTGTTACTTTGTAGCTATAGGTTCGTAGGGCAGGTTACTGGAATACAATTTATTAGGTATATTTTTTGTGCTCCACTATTATTGCTTTCTTAGAATTACCATATGTGCTTTCTTCAATGTAGACTTGCAAAATTGTTACAGCAAAGCACATGATCCCTCTGTCACTATTAACTTTGATCATAGAGAAATGATTTCTAATCACATCTAGTGACTCTCATTCACTTTTAATAACTCTTCTGTAGGTTAGTGCATAATTTAAGTGCTTACTGTTATTTAAATATATTATACATGGCCTTGATTTATTATATAACATCTTTTAAGACATTTTCATGCTGATAACATAAGTTCATTATAAAAATTAAATACTTTAATAATCTTGCTAAAATTTTTATAATGCTAGAAAACCATAATTGCATTTTTAATCTTACACTAGGAAGCTAGCTTTATGAGGCAGCATATTAATTTGAGTATTCCTTCACTCTGTTATTAAAACTTATTTTTTCTCTATGCCTACCAATTTTGCATAAAATATATATGTCATTGTTACAACAATGGATGGTTCAAATCTGGTTGCCATGTTTTGTTGCCAACCAAAATCATGGTTCTCAAAATGAATGCTAATAAGTATATTGTTCTACAATGTATCTATGTAACCATATGGAAAGACAAACAAGAAGAATGGTCTTTCAAGCATTTTTCTCCTGTACCTGAATTAGCAATTTATCTTCCTCCAAAAACTTAAGTGCTATATCTGATTATTTGAATATAAAATATATTCTGCATAAGTGACCCTAAAATTATGTTGCATAAGGGTTCCCTACAATGATAAACACTCAAATCAAAGTAATTGGATGCAAAATTAACTCATAAAATTCAGTAGCCCTCTTACATACATATGAAAAATATACTGAGAAAGAAGTCAGTGTAACAACACATTTCAAAATAGCATCAAATGATATAAGATATCTTGGAGTAACTGTAACCAAGCAAATGAAAGCCTTGTTGATCAAAAGTTCAAGTCTTTTAAGAAATAAATTGAATAAGTTATTGGAAAATGGAAGTATCTCCCATGCTCATTGATCAGGAGGGTTAACATAGCAAAAATGGCCTTAAAAATCCACCAAAAAATCCACCACAATTCTTCATAGATCTTGAAAGGACAATTCTCACCTTCATAGGGGAAAAAAACATGATAACGAAAACAATCTTTAACAATAAAGGAACTGCTGGAGGGCTCAGCATTTCCAATTTCAAGTTGTACTACATAGCTATGGTAATAAAATCAGCATGGTATTGACATAAAGCAAAACATGTTGATCAATGGAATAAAATCGAACACTCAGAAACAAATCCAAACACTTTTGGGCATCTTATTTTTGTTAAAGAGGCCTGAAGCACACACTGGAAAATAAAAGATGGCATCTTCAGCAAATGCTGCTGGTGAAACTGGATGGCCGCCCAGAGAATTATCCAAAGAGATCCATCCATATAACCCAGCACAAATCTTAACTCCGAACAGGAAACAATAAAAAATAAAACCTCAGAATAAAATTGGATATACTGTAACTGATAGGAGAGAAAATGGGAAATAGCCTCGAACTCATTGACAAAGGAAAAGCTTTCTGAACAGAACATTATCAGAGGTATAAGATCAACACTGAATAAACAAGATTTTATGAAAGAGATAAGTTTCTGCAAGGCAAAAGATAGTGTCATTTTGACAAAAAGGTAGCCTCCAGAATGGAAAAATGTTTTTTATCAACTCTACATCTGATAAAGGGCTAATATCCAAAGTATATAAAGAACTAATAAGTTAAATATAAATGAAACAACCTAATTTAAAAAATGGCAAAATATTTAATTAGAGAATTCTCAATAAAGGAAAGCAAAAATTCTGAGAAGTACTTAAATGTTCATCCTTAGCCATCAGGAAATTTCTAATAAAACTGCTATGAGATTTCCTGTTATACCTGTCAGAATGGCTAAGATCAACAAAATAAGTGACAGCTCATGCTGGCAAGAATGTGGGATAAGAGGAACAATCATCCATTGTTCCTCATTGAAACTCGTGCATCTACTATAGAAATTGGTGTGTCAGGTTCTCAGGAAGATGGGACTCTATCTTCCTCAAGATATAGCTATACCACTCTTGGACATGTACCCAAGAGATGTTTTATCACACCACAAGACACTTGCTCAACAATGTTCATTTTTGTTTTATTCAAAATAGCCAAAAATCAGAAACAGGCTATATGTCCCTCATCAGATGAATGAATAAAGAAAATGTACTACATGTTATAATGGCATATTACTCAGTCATTAAAAAAATAACACCATAAAATAGATAGGTAAATGGACGGAACTAGAAAAAATTATCCCGTGGGAGGTATTTCAGACTCAGAAACATGAATATGACTTGTATTTATTTATATATGGATATTAGTTATTAAGTCATTGAACACAAACTAAAATCTTTAGAATCATAAATGGTTGGTTTACAGTAAATGACTCAATGGTACAAAAAGATTTCCAAAGAGAAGGCAAATAAAATAGGTAATTATGAATGAATGGGGCAATGCTAGAAGGGGAAGATCAAGTTAAGGGGGAGAAGGAGTTAATAGTTATACTTCAGAATATGGGGTGTCTTCGTTGGGGTTTCAATTGCTGTGAATGGATGCCATGACCACAATAACTCAAATCAAGGCAAAGATTTAATTGGGGCTGGCTTACAGTTAAAAGGTTTAATATATCATCATCTCCATGGTGGGAAGCATGATAGCAAGTAGATAAAACATTGTACATGAGAAGTAGCTTAGAGTTCTATATCCAGTTTGCCAAGCAGCAGGAAGAGAGAGTAAGCCACTAGACCTAACTTGAGCTGCTGAAACTTAAAAGCCCACCTGTCCCAGTGATGCACTTCCTCCAACAAGGCCAAATCTTCAATGCTACTCCCTATAAGTCTATGAGGGCTATTTCTATTATTCCATTCCCTGGCTCCATAGGCTTGTAACCATAGCATAAGGCAAAATATATTTGGTCCAACTTCAATAGTCCCCTTAGTCTATCAGGAATATCAGCACTATTTAAAAGTCCAAAGTTCAAGTCTCTTTTGAGACTAATGCAATCCTTAACTACAATCTCCTGCAAAATCAAAATGAAAATGTAAATCACATATTTTCAGCATAGAATGGCACAAGATATGTATTTTACCATTCCAAAACAGTGGAAAAGTTGCACTGGAGGAAGTATTAGATCATAACAGGACCGCAAACTATCTAGACAAACTCCAAATCTATGTCTCCCTACCTGATGTCAAATAACTCACTTTATCTTAATTACCTTTCAGCTTTACTCACTGAGCCACATCTCTTTTTCTTGGGCTCGTTCCACTCCCTGTTTGCAGTTTTTGTTGGCAGGTAACCTAAGGTTCTAGCATCTCCAAAATCTTGGGGTCTTCAAGGTAATCAGGCATCAACTTCACAGTTTTTTGTTTGTTTTACAGTGGCCTCTCTAGACCTCCATGCAGTGACAACTCTGACATATGTCAAGCCTTGGTTTCTTTCCTTAGTCACAGATGAAGATTCCATAACCCCTTTCTTGTATTATTGACTCTAAACTCAGAATTATTATGTAGCCCAAATTACTAAGTTTCACTTCTTGCTGTGGCTGGAACATGGGGAGAGGCAGCTAAACTTAAGGGACAGTTGAGGGGGAGTATGGAAACCTAATGCAGTAGAAACTTCTTAAAATATATACGTATATGAAGATTATCTAAATAACATTGCCAAATAATGCAGGAGACAGTTGCACATGGCCAAACAAAGCTTCCAGTACCAGGACTGATTTAAATCCAACTGACGTGTTTGCCATAGTGACCCATGGGAATCACCAAACAACCCAGTGTGTTACACAGAGTGCAGGTTGCTGTCCACAAACTGACAACAAGCTACTTTGCTGAAGGCAGTGCCCACACATCTCATTGAACATGAAGAAGTCAAACCATTGCCCGCATAGTGCCCTCACTCCCTATATTCTAGCAGCTATGGGGCAAGAACATATTCTGTTTGCTACCAAAGAGAAACAAATACCAAGTCAGCCATAAACCCTTTGACCTCAATGCTTTCCTGCCACCAAGATATGCTAGGACAATGGAGCACAAAGCTTGCGGAAATAACCAATCAGTAACTGATTTACCTGAAAGCCCACTACACGAGTTTTATTTGGGTGGCCAATAACTACAGACCAGATGGCCCAGAGACCTAGGATAAAGCTAGATAATATTTGTATAAATAAAGTAGATAAACAAATAAAATGTAGCAATAAAGTGAGTTCTAATCGTATTCTGCTATGTGCAAAAAATCAGTTACTCATACAGCCATCATTACATGATCATGTCACAGCCAGACCCACAACCAGACATTATGCAGACAGTGTGACACCTTGGAACACTCAGCCTTAAATGAGATATCTCCATCAAAGCTCTCCCTTCAGAGCTCAGGGAAACCCATGGAAGTGGAGGCAGAAAGAACTAAGAGGGGATGGAGGACTCTCTAAATCAATATGGACAAAGCTTATATGAACACAGAATGAACAGCATGCAGCAACTGTGGGCTTCTCTATGAGGTCCTCTTCATTTATATTATGGAGTCAACTTTAGTAGCTTTATGGGATTTCTGAGTGTGCAAATTACTGGACCTCTGATTCTTGCACCTTCTCATGGGGCCCTTTTCTTCTGTTGTTTTTTTCCTGTCCAACTTCAATATGACAGTTTTTGTTTTATCTTACTTTATCTTATTTTGTTTTATATTATTATTAATGTCTCTTAGAGCCCTTTTTTTAAAATAAGAAGCTGAGTGGGGATATATTCTGATGGGAGAAGTGGTTAGAGGTAACAGGGAGGAGCAGAAGAAGAGGAAACCATAATCAGAAAATATTATGTGAGTAAAGAATGTATTTTGAATAAAAGGCCAAAAGTAAAATAAGCTGCCTGTTTTATAGAGTAATCAAAATGCAATATAGAATGCATGATTACAAAGCATGTAAGTATTAAAAGCTGGAGTTTATTACTAGAAGTTAAAGTAATTCAAATAAATTACTAAAGTGACACTTTTTCAATACTTTTTACAGTACTGCTTTTCCAATAAAGAAAATGAGTTCATTGTTCTAGGTTACATGAAGTAACCAATTAGTTAATGCCAAATATTTAGAAACAGTAGGTGATATGGAGAAAAATAAACAAGCAGAGCAATAACAAGCAAGAAAACAAAAGAATAGAGAAAATAGATGTGACTGAGAGTTTGATGAGAAAGAAATGGATTGTCAAGAGAACATCCAGGGAAAGAGGAACCAATCTGTAATATGGCAGTAAGGGTCAAGGCATGATGGGTCTCAGATATGGCTGCCTATAACATGAGGGCCTGCTTGTTGGGGTTTCAGTCCTGCCCAGATCCCAGAGCCAGTAAGTCCCAAAGAAAATCACACAGAGAGTCTATATTAATGATAAACTGATTGGCATATCTAAGGCTTCTTATTAGCTCTCGTAGCTTATATTAACCTATTATCCTTATCTATGTTAGCCACATGGCTCAGTACCTTTTTCAGCAGGGCAGGTCACATCCTGCCTCTTCGGTGGTCTGGGCAGGAGTGGGGAAAAAAGCTTCCTTATTCCCAGATTACTCCTGTTATTCTGGCCCCACCTTTACTTCCTGTCTGGTTGTCCCACCTATACTTCCTGTCTGGCCAACCAGCATTTATTTAAAACATGATTGACAGAATACAGACAATTCTCCTGCACCACTTCGCCTCCTTTATTTTAAAACAAAGAAAAATATCCATAGTCCATTTTTTGGGGGAATGTGGGCATAGTATTCCAGGCTACTTCCAGCTGGTTGGGGGTGCTGTTAATCTTATGGGGACCTAAAGAAAATTTAGAATTATGATCAAGTCCTGACTGGAGTATCCTGTGAGGCTTGATCATCTTAGGCAGCATCTTAAATCTGTTCTGAATATAGAACTCTGACATCTGGGCCATCTGTTCCTGGCAGAGATTTCTCAGGTGGTCTTCCTTGATCAAACCTGATTTTTCTTAACTCAGAACGAATCCATAGCCTCTCATTTCCTGTGGATACAAAAGCAAAATCTCTTCTCCAAAGTAACATATCTTTTGACTTCAATTTTGAAGTCAAGGTATTTTCAAAATACCTATCTTGGGTTGATTCAGCAGAATTTATAAACAAAAGTCTTTTAGCAGCTGTTGCTCCTTCCTCAGCATTCAAACAATTCAAAGACAGCATAATAACATACAGTATCCAGATTCTCTGTGTGTTTTCCATCTTTATGCAGTTTTATTTTAAACTCTATTTCTTTTATTTTTACTTTTAACTTTTGGATTTTTGAGACAGGTTCTCTGTGTATCTTTATCCATGAACTCCCTCCGTAGAACAGGCTATCCTTGAACTCACAGAGATCCTCCTGTCTCTGCTTCCCCAGTGCTGGGATTAAAGGTGTGTGCTACAATACTTTGAACTCACAAAGATCTGTCTGTCTCTGCATCCCAAGCATTGGGATTAAAGGTGTGTGCTACTACACCTTGAAGTCACAGAGGTCATTCTACCTCTGTCTCCCAAGTGTTGGGATTAAAGGCTAAATATAATGGGCCAGGCAGTGTTTTAAATGAATACAGTTTCTGTGTAATTATTTCGGGTATATGCTAGCCATGCGACCAGGAGCTGGGAGGCAGCACACAGCCAAGGGTGGATGGGACGACAAGCAGCCCGCTCCTCTCATTACTACAGCTACCCAAGGTGGCACACCTGGAATGCAGCTGTAAAAAATCACCCCCAAAGCATTCTAGGTGGAGATGGGGCAGGAAGATCAGCTGGGAAAACAATGAAAAAGATTGTGTAACAGAGAGATGGATAATGAGAATGATGATCTTTCCCTTTCTATCTATGAGAACAACTTTAAGGGAGCATGTGTTCTTAGTGCTCCACTCGAACATAGGTTTTTCTATTAAAACTTCTTCTATGTTTGAAGATAAGCAAATGAGACTTTTAAATTTACTGTATATACACACATGTGTATATTAACTAATGATTTATTTTTAAGTTGTGTGTGTGTATACATGAGTGAAAGTCTCAGGAAAGGGTGTCAGATTTCTTAGAACTAGAGTTATAATTGATCGTTACTACCTGACTTTGGGTGCTCTGGAAGAGCAATGTGCACTCTACCTACTGAGCAATTTCTCCAAGCCCCTACTTAAAGGTGTTAGTTGTGCAAAAATCCTGCATGCATTGAAAAAAATCAAATATATATTGGGCCTAATATTAGCTGTTTTACCAGTGTAAATCTCTTAATTATGTACTGTATTGTCAAAATATGTAAATAAAGGACAATAATAAAAGTAATAGACTTAGGCAATTATTGAAGAGATTTAAATGATGGAGTATAGGTATAGCTATGATCTAAACTTAAATATCAGGACCACATCACCTGATTTTTCTGTGTGGTCTTCTATGTGAGAAGAATGTATTACCTGAGGTTGACAGTCCTTGATGTCAGTGATGGTGTACCTACAGAAGTTTCTTTATTGTACAGGATTGCCTTGGCTATCCTGAACTTTTTTGTTTCTTTGTTTTTCCATATATAGCTGAGTATTGTTCTTTCAATGTCTGTGAAGAATTGTGTTGGGATTTTGATGGGGATTGCACTGAATCTATAGATTACTTTTGGTAGGACTGCCATTTTTATTATGTCGAGAGTACCTATCCAAGGGAACCCCATGCTGTCTTGATACTTTCTTAATGTTCTCCAAAAATCAAAAGGCTCTAGACTGTGTCGTTTTCAAAATGCATTGTGACTGATTGCACTGCCAATTCTACCTTGTTGTCTTCTTTTTCAGCAAGGTGCCTGAGGCAAGCTGGAGGGGATGTGATCTAATTTTTAAGGAACCAGTATTGACCTCTCAAGGCAGGTCGAGAGGATGCAACAGAATTGTAAGAGTGGACTTCACATAAAGCTTCTCTCCTTTCAAAAGATTTACCAAGGAGAAGTTTCACAAAAGGCAAATCTGTTATTGGGAATTACATTGGGAGGAAATTTCCAGCTTTGGGGAAAGTATCCCCAGCTTCCAATTATTCCCAAAGTCTACTTCCTCTTCAATACCATTCTGAATTGCATTGCACATGATCCCTCCCCTCGAGTAGCTTCTCATGTGTCTTCCAAAACCAATGATCTCACTTTCTACAACCACTTCCTTAAAAAACAAATGGGTACTCTCGGGCTGAATTCTACAAAGAAAATGATGTTTCTAGTCTCTTTGTGTCAATCATTTTGTATCCTCTCCCTCTTAGCTTAATACCGATGAATAAGTTCATCACACATTTGCTCAGGTTCAAGCTTTGATTTTATTAAAGGTTTTAAGGGGGAGCTTATAATTAAAGGTAATTTATTAATTAATGATACACCAAGCAATTGGTTGTACTTTATAAATCCCACCAGGTATTTCTACTATATGTATTGTCTTACATCTTGAAATGATTGAACTGCCAAGATCATCAGTCATAACTGGCATTTTTTCCACGGGCAAAAATAGTGGCTAATTTTTAACATGTCTTCTAAAAAGTTTATAAACCTCTGAAAGATTGCCAAACATTTCTGCAAATCTTAATTGATTTACATAAACAGAAAACCTTGGGGCATTGATGAATATTACAATGAAAGAAGAAAGTATTTTGCTTTACTAAGGTGGCAATTTACTGGAGGCTAATATGAATAGTGGCCAGTCTTTGCATATGAAAAAAATAATTTAAGGAAGCCTTGAGTTATACAGAGTCCTGTTATAATGGGAGGTCTCCACTTCCTTTAGGAATTATGTTCATTCATTTTACATGTTTCTAATTCTGTGTCTAAGAAATAAGGAACAAAAAAAAAAAAAAAAAACCTCAAAACACTCTTTGTGTTCCTTCTCTTCTCTTGTTGCTGGTCTTCTCCGTATATTTTTTTCTAGAAAACATGTCTCTCTCAAACTTCTCTGTCTGTTTCAGGGTATTGATTGGCAGATCAGGTAATAATATATTTTGGACTGTGTTGTGGTCCTTTGGAGGGGCTGTTGCTTGGGTCTCAATTACACAAAGATGGTCAAGTGAGACCAAACTGGAAGGGATCAGAGTTTTCCATTTTAATCTCCTTGGAATCAATTCAAATTCAATACTCACATGGAAGAATGTTCTCAAATATGTAAACCCATCTGGCTCTTATAATGTCTCCGACTACATACAAGCCTCCAGCAAGGATGCATTCAGTTTACAGCAGATAGAGGCTTTCAAGACCCTCTTCCTGTCTTTATATGGATATGTGTTCTCAGAGAAATGGATAAGCTTGGGGTTCCATTTCTTCCATAGACAGGTAGGTGCTAACAATTGTAAGCACTGATCTCACCATAATTCCTCAAGATAGCAGGCTTTTCTTATGAATACAGAAGGAATAAGCCAAGCAATGTAAGAAAGTAAACAAATCAAAAGAAGAGTTTGTGAAAAATTATTTACTGTGAGCATCAGAAACACATTAGCTCTCAGCAGGTAAGGGAAAACAGTGTCACCTGAATTGAACAAAATGTTCTCTTTAAGCTTTATATGGTTTACATCTTACTGGTTTGCGTTCAACCTACCCAAATAATGTGGACAACCTTGTAAATATTTTCTATAAGCAATGGACCATACACTAATAAAGTTGAAGATGGAAGAATTTTAAGTCAACAGTTGAAATAGCTTATTTTATATCTAAGAAACTAATAAGCTGTCAAAGCAGTTGGTAAACCTATTTTGTTATAATTGAATTAGCCCATTTTTATGTAAAAATAAATCTATGTAAAAAAATCTAGTCTGACATATCTCCACATTCTGCTCCATGAGTTAATTTTAATTCAACCTGAGAAGACTGGAACATTGAATTGAATGTTTCCTTGGAGAAATTATGAAATCTTTTGTGATATTCTATTTTCTAATGTAAAGGTAAAAACAAGGACAAATGTCACTGAGCATGACCCTTAAGACTGTCCTACGAATCAATGTCAATATTACTTTAGATCTTTTCCGGATTTAAGTAACCGCACACTTCAAAGTGCAATTGAATGCAAGTTTTATTGACTACTATGTAAAGTTTTAAAAGAAATACGTCTGTGACAGTGGTTCTCAACCTTACTAATGGTGCGACCCTTAAATACAGTCCCTCCTGTGGCGGTGATCCTCTATCATAAAATTATTGTCCTTGCTACTTCATAACAGCAATTTTGCTACTGCTATGAATTGTAATGTAAATATCTTTGTTTTCCAATGGCCAGTGAAAGGGTCATTTGACCTCAAAGCGATTGCAACCTACTGTTGAGAAACAGAGGTCTAAGAGTAGCTATTTATTTATTTATTTATTTTGTCATGAGAGGATGTTGAACTTTTTTTGTGGCACAGTCTGAAATATTTTCATATATATTTGAAGAGGATAATGCATTTTATGCGAACTACTGAAATAGAGAAGTGACGTCTTTCTCATGAGCCTTTGATTTGCATTGTCTCTAGCCATTTTATTGTAGCATCTTTGTGAATTACAAGTTATGAGGGAATATTAGCTATTTCTGGGTAACTTGGGCTTCAAACTCCTATTAATAGCTAAAATATCACCACATGAAAATTTAATTTTTTAATAAAAGACTACTTTTATTTGCATCTTAATTATAACATTCACCTAGGTAAAATGTTAATTTAATGTCTAAACAAGAAAAAGAAGCAATATAATTTTTACATCTCTAAGAGTTTCTGCGGAATATGTATTATTTGAGAGGCCCAGAAAGAACTGTCACACAAAATTATTTTCTCAAATAACAATATATAGGATTCAATTTTGTTTTCCCTAAACAGTCAATTAGTGGGAAAACATATATCACCTAGCAAGCAATCATTGCATATATACTGCATTCTAAACACACACACACACACAAATAAATGTCTACAGCTTCATTCAAATCCAAAATTTTTCCCAGTGCGATAATTTAGATCTCTAAGTTTAACCCTAAAAAGAGATCCAAACAATCCTGCAGGAGTCATAGACTTTCTTGAAGAGATGACAGGAGAATAAGATTTTATCCAGGAAAACAGAATATAGGTGAAAGGGCCTTGAGGGCTGAACTATATTAACTGAATTTGGAAAAGAGCAGTTGATCACAGTGGCTGCAGTGTAGAATATTCAATTGGAGTAGACTACACATCTGGTAAACTTATTAAATCAAATCGAGAATGGGAGACCTTATATGGTCCGATTTTTGAAATAGTGAAAGACCAATGAGATCAGTGTCAAAAATGATTTGACTCGGAGAGTCTTTTAGGATATTATTTGGGCAGCAGAGCTACAGGGTTCACTAACTTAATAGGAGAAGGAGAGCCTTGGAAGAAAAGCAGATAAGTTTTGTGTAAACAGAAACATTCTTGGTGGTTGGAAGCTTAAAGCAAGTAACAGAACTCCCAAAAGTTGGTGGTAAAAAACAGGTAGTGTTTTTGTTAATATTTACCCTCCCCTGGGATCATCATTAATGCTGCACAAAAAGTAATCTGGGTTTTTTCTTGTTCCAAAGACAGTCCAAAACCAAAGGGAAACAAGACATTATTCATTGTTCTTTCACGCTCATTCTAGGTCTGCAAAGGGTTGCAAAGTTTGAAGCTTCCAACTGTCATCCAGAAAGTGGGAAAAGAAATACCTTCACAAGTCTGTGGTCATGTCACATTAGCATGCACAGTGAATATTGATCTCACCACTCATGAGAATCCTGTGTACTTTTACTACAAATATTAAATAGATACATCTTTGTTAGAGGGAGGTTCAAGTGGTGCTTAGCAGGTGTGTCTCTTCCAAATGGTGCTAAGCTGTATCATTCTTCAAACAATGTCTATTAAGCTTTGTATCCCTACATAATAGTACAAATACAGTGAATCTGTTCTCCTCACACTTAGTAGAGCATGGGTTTGTATTATTTTTTTGCACAGATCTTATTCTTCCAACTAGATGGTTATGCAAGGCCAGAATATTAATCATAACACAGATATTTCAGTACCAGGTGGTTTCTCAAGCAATATTTACTCTGTCAAAACAGTAGCTATACTTTGAATAAAGAGTCACACCTACCCTAAGCATTAGTAATGATTATCATATTAGAGCATGCTAGTAGGCACAGATAAAAATGAAAAATAAATTGTCCATCTTTTAAAATCACCTAAAAGGATGCCTTCTTCTTTTCAACGGTGTATAAACTCGAGCAATTACAATTTTATGCCAAAATAAGCAAAAACTTCTTTATTATCTGATAGGTAAGAAAGCTATTAAACAATCACATATACTTAAAAATCAGATGAAATATTAACCAAAACAAAAGAAAAAAGTAAAAGAGAAACAGATTTTCTGTGTTGTTTCAAATTCTAGTGCCAGTAGTGAAGGACAATACCTTTACAAAAACACAATTTTTCTCTCTCTGATTGTGTGCTATGTTGTATCCTGCACAACTTGGGTCCAGAAACCCTGGGTAGGGGCAGTTAGGGAATGAAGGAGAGAAACACAGTCACACATACATGAAGCTCTGATCCAATGGAATTCTCTGACAACTATCATAGCAATCTAGAACAATTTGTTTTTTACGTATAGCACAAGGGAGGGGTTAGGTAGTCTGGGTAGGAGGTCTTATACGTGAACAAAATGAGTCTGCATATACCCATGGGGAGAAAGTCACACTTGATAGTCATTGAAACACACTGATGAATTGAACATAAACACTCATAGCTGGACTCCCAAGAGAAGTTTTGAAGGCTCTTTCATTCTTTATAAACCTGGGCAATTCCCGTGAGCCTTGACTGACCATATCCATACTGTATCCATAACCATGTCAAAATACATTCATATTGGATTTCACTCAGGGTTTTCTCCACTCCTATAACCCTTTTCTTATTTTTTCGATGCTCTTGATTAACCTTCACACTTGGTTCAGGAATAGTTTGCTGTGGTGCTTGATACTGGATTGTAATGATGATAAGAAAGAAGAAAATAGCAAACACTATGTCCCACAAAAACAGACTAACTCACTCAAGACCTTCTCTCCTTCCTACAGTACTAGACACATTTCTTCAGACAAGTATTCATCGACATGCAGGAACTACATGGATCTTTCTGTGACTCTGGTTTATTCTGTGCAAGAAGAATGGTATAGACAGAAGTTTCTGTCCCACCTGGTACCACAGCCATTCTGTCCCAAAGAAACACAGAGACTTATTATAAACTGCTTGGCCTATTAGCTCATGCTTATTATTTACTAGCTTTAAGAACTTAAATTATCCCATAATTCTTATCTATTTTTAGCTACGTGGCTTAGTACCTTTCATGAGGCATTCTCATATTGCTTCCTCTGTGTCTGGCTGGCAACTGGCTCTCTGCCTTTCATCTTCCCAGAATTCTCCTAGTCTGGTTGCCCCGCCTATACTTCCTATACTTACTGGCCAATCAGTGTTTTATTAAACCAATACAAGTGATAAGTCTTTACAGTGTACAAAAGCATTATCCCACAGCATAATAGCATCCAATGTAAATGTGGCCATTTTTACTGCTGCTGTTAATGTTTGTATGAACTAATTTTAAAAAATTCCATGTTTACAATGTCACAATATTTTAGGATTTGTACATATTCCATTATGGAATGGATACATCAAACTAAGTAATATATGTATTTACTTATATACCTATGATTTTATTCTCTTACTATTTTAAGAATACAGGAAGTTGTTGTTAACTGTAGTCATCCTATTATACAATAGATCTCTTGAGATTATTCACATCCAGCTAATATCTTGTATCCTTTGCTGAACATCTCCCTCATCCCTAAACCACATGCCAGTTCCTCACATCTTACTTCTTTCTAGCAACTTAAATTATTACTTACCTTTTGAGAAATGACAAAGAATTTCCTATTTCTTTCAAAGCTGACTGCTATGTCATTGTGGATGGATAGATAGAAGCATTGCCTTTACCTTTTCTTTACCCATCCATCCATTGATGGACTTCTACAGTGACTCTATCTGGGTTATTTTTATGAGGTACCAATGAAAGTGGGATAGAAGATATCTCTTCAGCTAATCCATCTAATCTCTTAAGGTTGTATATCTAGTAGCAGAATTATCAGAACATATGTTCGCTATATTTTTAATTTTGGGGGGAGCTTCGAAATTGTTCTCCTTAGTGACTAAACTATTGACATTATTATCCATATTATTCAAGGATTCCTTTTTCTCCATGTTCTCTTTAATATATTATTGCATCATTTTGATACAACCCAGCTAGTAAGTGTGGAGTAAAATTTTATAGTATATTTTATCTGAATTTCTCTGATGATCCGTGATGCTGAGTATTTTCCCATATACCAATTGGTCATTAGTATGTTTCTTTTGAGAAATATCTATTCAGGCCTTTTCTTTCATATTTTAAGTAGGTTAATTTCTTTCATGTTTCTGAGTTAATTTATCAGAAAAAATATTTAAATACTGTTTCCTCTCATGGCTTTTGCTTTTACTTCACTGGTTGTGACCTTTGCTGTGCAGACGTCTTCATGTTTGATGTAACTCAGCTTATCTAATTTTGGTTTTGTTCACTATGTTTTTGAGGTCCTTTAAAAGAAATCATTGTTGGAGTCAACGTTATGGGACTTTGTCTGTTTGGGGTTTCAAAGAGGTTGGATCTTAGAACATTCTCTCTTGCATGGCTCTTTATAGATTAATACATGGAGTTCAGCTGAAGTGTCACAGATAAACCTGTTAAGTAAACCTTACTTCACAAGCCAGGAAGTCAGTATCTTTCAGTTCAAAGTATTTGAAGATCTTTAATTTCCCTTTTAGTCATCTATCTATAGTGAATTGAATGTTCAAGATTGAGACAGTGGACTTATTTACCAAATGTAGTAAATTAATATTCTTGTCATATCAATCCCTTGTAAATGTTAAAAAGAAAAGGCATTGTTGCTGCTCATTTTCAACAACAGCAGACATTCACAAGCAGAGGCTGATGTGAGTTGGGAAAGAGCTGTCTTCATCGCTCCCCAAAGATCTTTTACCTTGCTTGGCTGACTTTGCAGCTACAGTCAAGTGCAGCCAGACTCCAGTAAAAAGAAATGAAGTGAGCACTTTGCTTCTTGGTATCTCTGCTGTGGTTTGCACTTCACCACTGGCTTATAGAGATGAAATCTATTACTCGGCAGGCAATGCTTGCACAAATGAAAGATAAATTTTTCTTTTAGATGAGACAGATCACTGAGAGTCATAAAATATTAATGATGAAAGCTCTGGGAATTAGATATATCCCTGAGCATAGGTTTCTCTTGACAGTGACACACAGTCAGTTTAACCCATTTTTCTTCCTGCAAGATTCACATCAAGAAAGATATGGAAGGGAAAGCATACAAGATTTAAGAGTCCGATGAGCATAGATTTTTGAGAAAGGTAATCTTTCTGTCTTTCATTTTCTATCATGTTTTGTGTTTCTTATCTGTGGTAAATTCTGCTGAGTGATATAGCATAGTAGAGGTAATGCGTGTTGCAGTTCAAGTGCTCATGGGGGAAACTGTTTGGGAAGAATGCAGGAAGTTCATATCTCTTAAAGTAAAATATAACAATCACAGACATGTCATAGAGAAACTTATATACTTCATGATTAGGTAATTATTGAACTTTTGTATTAATATATCCATACAAAGTAATAAGTTTCAGCTTAGTATTTTCATACATATTTATTATACTACTTTGCTCTAATTTTGCCCTCACACACTGCCTCCCCCTGTCTCCACTACCTCCCACTTGATGGTTTTCTTCTTCGAACAATAAATGTCCCCCTACATTCTTGCACGTCACACATATTTCTTTACCCAGCTTACCAGTACTGAATATGCATTTAGATGTGTAAATATATTAATAAATAATATCCATTCTACTTGTCTGGTTTTTGTGACTTGTTAACATTTCCATAATCATCACAGATTTGTAATGCATGCTCTTTTTATTTTTTCACTTGTAGAGTACATAGGGCAACTATTATTACTGTGAATCATTTTAGCATATTTAGTCAAATTTTATCCAAACAACATTTATATTACTAAGAAACTAAAGTTGATAGAACTAAGTATAATATTAAAATTTTATTAAATTAAATCTTTGAGCAAAGATTTTAGAATTATATATGTGGGTATTTATAATAAATCTAAGTATAGGAAATTTATTGAAAGTAGTGAATTATTTTCTTTAGCATTTCATAAGAAATCCATATAAAATAATATTGTTTTAAATATTCATTGAAATATTTTGCTTACATGTTTATTGATTTTGAGTGAAGTCAGAAAGGTGATAAATTATCAGTTGTTTTTCTCCCATAAAAGCAGGAGTACAATAGGAAATATATGATTGTAGTCTACCTAAAGATACTGAAGCAATACTTTAGAAAATGTCAGAGAAATGACAATATCCGTAAGGAATGAAGCAATGAAAGAAAATGCAATGTGTCAAAGTGGCCTGTAGTTCATTTTGGGAGTACTTACAAACCAAGAGCATTGACTTCTTTTTTAGCCTATGTGACCTAAATTCCTATAGGTCATACGGTCTTGGGACTATAGGTACTATTAGAGTAGAATCTACCTTGAGGCCATCATGTGTTCCAAAACTCAAGACTTCAGAATCCATTGACTTTTTACCTCATTCACATAAGCAGTTGAAGAATTTGGATCTCACTGCTCAGAGACTAGGTTAGGCAAAGACAAATATAATTCTCAAATATATTCATATTTTATTTTCCAATATACATGATGCCCTATCTTTGTGATAATAGGTTGAGAAAAAAGTTTGTTGTGAATCTTGTAATTCTCTATATCCTTACAATCGATAAGAGTCAAACAGATATTTGCTCTGTCCTGCTAGAGGGCTCAGTACACACCTTCTTAACACCAATGGTGGCCCATCCCTTTGGTTAACCCAATACCTAGCCACTTGACTATCACTGAATGTTCAAACCCTATGTCTGGGTCAATAGACAGCAAGGTAGTGGGCTTGATACTGAAACTGACTAACTAGCAGTATCATACTCTCAAACACTTGCAGCTGTGCTAGCTGACAGAAATTGCAAATGACGGGGGCAAACAAACAACAAAAACAAATCAAAAAGAGATCACACTACAGAATCCATCCAAAATCAAAGCCAACATACTGTTCCTGACTGCATATAGGACAATGTTTTTTCCTCTTTGTGATGGACAACCCTTCATAACACAAGAAATGTTTACCACTGCCTTGATGTACAGTCATGTAGGCACAAAGACAAGCACAACATGTAATATCAAGAGAAACTGAACATATATATTTAGTACAAGAGTCCAAAGAAAGTTATTAAATGCCTAGAAAGGAATCCAAAAATAGTGATTTTATGAAGCCCCTTAAAATATAAAGGATGCACAGCACAAGTCCTACACCTAAGATTCAGGGAACATTGCAGAAGAGGAGACAGAAAGATGAAAAACCCAGGTGACCAGAACATCTTCTGAAAGAGTATGTCTTCTGTGTATGACAGAGAAGCTGAAGCAGGAAATTTCCAAAATCAGGTTGTTTAAAAAAGACTTGAACAATGACTACTTAAAGATCTATAGACAATTAATATGCAGAGCAGGAGAATAAGTCTACTCCCACGCTGAGCACTTTACTTGGTTTTCCAACAGCAAGGAAACATATAGACACATAAATAACAGCAAGTAGACTCAGCAGTTTGTGTGTATACATGAAAGACAGAAAAGATGTGTGTGTGTGTGTGCGTGCGTGAGTGAAACAAAGAAAGTCCATGAATCTGAAAGGGATAAGGTGATGGACAATATGGGAAGTGTTATAGACTGGAAAAGGAAGGTATAAGTGATGTAGATACAGAAAAAAAACACATGAATTATCAAAAAATCAAGATAATAAATGCACTAAGTAAAAAGCCTTAAAAACTTTAAACTATAATGAATATATAAGAAAACTAATAACGTAGAAATTGCCAAAATACAAGTTGGAAGATTCTGTATAACATATTACTATATAAGTAAAGATTTAGGATATTGTACAAATTTTGTCATGGAAAATTTAAGGGAAATACTTTCTAGATGATTATTATCATTGCAAAAGTTTAATAGAAAAACTAAAGGAATAAAAATGAAACATGCTGATTATAAAATAAAAAATGTATACTACACACAAACAAATCAATTAATTCAAACAAGTAACCCCTGAAATAAATGTGAAATCTAACAGAGGTAGTTATAAAAATAAATAAACAGAAACTTTACAGAAAAGGATTTAATGAATGATATTGCATATGCTAATGCATTCATAATTGCAGTCTAAATTAACTACATGAAAAACTTTAACTTTAGTGGAGATATTTTAATAGATAAATTAGATGGGGAAGTAAAGAATAAAGAGGGCTGGAGAATGCCTCAGTGGGTAAGACCAGACACTACACTTGCAGGGAATTTGGGGTTCATTTCCCAGCAATAATATTGACTATCTCACTAGTCTCTCTAACACCTTTCCCTGGTGCTCTAACACCCTCCTATAACCATTTAAGACACTTGCATTACACCCAAGAAAATACAAACAAGCACAAATACATAAAAATAATGAAAATAATAAATCAGAAAAAAGCAAAGAAGCTTTATACAACTTTGATTAACCAATATTCTCTAGAGGATCAGGATGGAATCAGTACTTACTACAAAGGAGCCTGATTAAATTGGCTTGCACAATATGGGCTAGGTAGTCCACCAATAGTAGTGTGTAGGCTAGAAAGACTAAAACAGGCAATCTGTTTGTAAACCTGGTTGCCTCAACAATCCTAATCTTAACCTTCAAAACTACAAGTCTTTTGTTTACATTGGAATGCCAAATAATATGTGTTTCTATGTCACCAAATAATGGCATCTGCAGTAGAGGATACAGGATAGGTAAATTGGTCCATATGGAACAAAGATAGGAAGGCAGGGATGCCCAGTTTTTCCCTCAGACTTTCTTATATATTGCCTACCACCTGAAAGTGCCAGCCACTTCTTCATTTAATGCTCTCCATAAATACACTTAAAGGCTTCCCCAGAGGCAATTGTCTTAGTTGACCCAGAAACAACTAAGCTGACAACTGAGCTGCAAGACTTCATTAAAAAATGAACAATTGTGTTGTTAAAGTTTCAAAATAGATGGTGAAAAGTACAGAAAGGACAAAAAAATTAATATAAAAACATTCTAAACGTTTGAAAGAGCCATGATAATTATGTAGCAGGTTCATTTATTATGCTCTTTTGTTGTAGAATATTATCTTAACTGGGCAAAGGTGTTATATTTGTTTACACTGAAGAATATTACTTTGTGTGATAGTCTGTTACATTTGTTTCTGCTGCCTTTGTTAATGAAGTAAAGATGTGTTATGTTTGTTTCTGCTTCATTTGTGCAATTCTGAAATGATGTGTTGCTGTTTTACCCTGCCTGCTTAATTTTAGACACCTGTTTGGTCTAATAGAAAGTTGAATGGCCAATAGCTAGGCATGGGAAGAATAGGCAGGGCTGGCAGGCAGAGAGAATGAATAGGAGAAGAAATCTAGGCTCAGGAGAAGAAGGAGGACTCTATGTTCAGAAGAAGAATGAGAAGAGAAGGAGAACAGAGGGAGAAAGAGAGAGACATGCCCAGGGCCAAGCAACCAGGCAGTTGCTAGCCAGATACAAGAAGTAGTGAAAGTAAAATATATAGGAAACAAGGAAGGAAGGAAGGAAGGAAGAAAGTTAAATAGCCCCAAGACAAAATGTAGATAAAGAGAAACAAATTTAAATATGAGATAAGCTAAAGCCAAGCATTAAACACTAATAATAAGTCTCCGTGTCATGATTTAAGAGCTGGTTGGTGGCCTAAAAGGAAAAGCCTGGTACACTCGATAGGAGATTTCTTGAAAAGCACACCTATAACTATCTGTCAAAAATTGGTGAATTAGGCTGGACAGTGGGTCTATATTTCTAACTCATTACAACTCATTATTTTTAAAAGTTCAGAACTAAAACAGGCATAGGTTACTATTTTGTTGGATACAGGGATACATTGATTTTATTACATATCCACAAATGCTACTTACTTTGTCATAAACAGAATACAAGCCTGTTTCCAGGCGGCATGACAGAACTGAAGAATACTATGTTAAATATGTGAGGCACAGAAAAACAAATAGTTAATAACAAATAGTTAATGTGGAAATTAAAAGCATTCATCATCTAGATGTGAAATTAGAATGGTATTCACTACAGGAAAGAGGGGGAGGACATAGATAGTTAAAGGACATTGCTTTTGTTGAGTAGGATAGGCTAAATATTTAATATTAAGAGACTAACAATTTTAAGATCTCATTTTGCATATAGAATTCTCTTGAACAAGAGCATATCTATACTTGCAAACACTTAATTGTATGCTTTAAAAGAATTTGTGGAGAGGATTTTAAATGCACTCTACACTTAAAAAATGAAAATATTGCATGCCTGTATTGAGTATCCTAATCTAATCGTTATGTATGACATGCATGTACTGAGCTATCACGCTATCCGAATAAGTATATATAACAGTTGATTAAAATGTTGAAAAAGGTTTTACCTGATAAATAATATAAGTTCCCAAACTACTATTTAATAATACCTCAAAATGCATGAGGTCCAGACAATCACTCAGTATTCAAAGAGATGGCTCGGTGGTTAAAAATAGTTACTACTCTTACAGAGGATCCAAGTACAGTTCTCAGCACCTGGTTAGGAGGCTCATAGCTGTATGTAAATTTAATTCCATAGATACCCACACTCATTGACACACAACTCTATACACAAGTGCACATTTGCACAAATAAAAGAAAATATTTACAAAGTCAATACATTTCCAAACATCAAAGGTCAAGAAAAGTAATGTTATAATTCTTAATATTCTTACTAAGTTTTGACATTCTTCATAGTACTGATTTAGCCACTGAAGATATCTGAATTAATAGCCTGTGGATTTCTACAAATGAATGTGATCTTAAGAAATTAAATATTTACTTGGGGCTGAATTCAAGAAAATAGCATCATTGCTCCTCCTAGGAGATACAGTAGTAATCCAGGGTAGCACCAGAGTAGTAGTTAATTTTTAATTATATAAAAGTTACTTTGATGTAAACAATAAAGCATTAGTGATAATTAATATAATATTTATTTCCTATTCTTCCTTTGGTTAGGTAGATGCAAGTGACTTTGGAAGGAAGCAATCGTTACAGAATCTGTTTGACGTTTTCATTGTATTATAGCTTCAGTTTTACTGTGAATACCCTTGTTAACATAGTCTGGCAGACATTCAATAGCAAACTGTGTTCCAGGCAATGAATTTATAATGTTGTAGCAGCAACAATCTCGTGAATGGTGTGAGCCCTTATAGATGATGGAAAATTCAATAACTTGGATAAATTGGTAGCAAACTACCCTATGTGTTCTTATATGAAGAGAAACTCAATACTGTAGACTAAAATTACTTTCATATAGAAAATAATCCATAAGTGAAACATTGTAATGTATAATTCATTGCATAGTATAAAATCATTTAAGTTAAAATATAATTATATGTATTACATTTGTAGTATGTTATGTTGCATATAATTTAAATTTTTATTTGATAATGTTAAATGCATAGTTTAATTCAATGAAAAACATCTTTTAATATGTATCATAAATTATGCTAAATATATTCTGCATTTTATATATGTTTATAAAATGTAGTAAGTATAATTCAGTTTCATGAAAATAGCCAATTTTATAAAATCTTGTTTATCTTTATTTTGTATCCTGACTTCAGTTTCCCCTCCCTCCTTTTCGTATAGTCCCTCACCCCGACATTCCTTCTACCATCCAATCCTCTCTGTTTCTATTCATAAAAAGGCAGACCTTCCATGGATATCGACAAAACATGGTACATGAAATTGCAGTGAGCCTAGTGTGTAAACTGACTTTTTGGAGCCCATTCCCTATGGAGGGATACTTTACACAGTCTAGATACAGGGAGGACGGCCTTGGTCCTTCCTCAAGGGATATGACAGACTTTGTTGACTCCACATGGGAGACCTCATCCTCTCTGAAGAATGGATGGGGATGGGGTGGAAGAAGTTAGGGGGAGAAGGAGGAAGGGAGGGAGAGGGATCT
>PVIU01011433.1:0-18373 GCA_004026605.1 Ondatra zibethicus | reverse complement strand
GAAAAAATATTGTCTTAAAAAATAAAATAAAAACTGAATAAAATAAACAAAAACACAAAAGAAAAAAAAGAAATTGCAGTGAGACTAAGGACCTCGCCTTGTATTAAAACTGGGCAAGGCAACCCAGTATGAGGAGTAGGGTCTCAAAAGCAAGTAAAATAGTCAGAGACAGCATGGGACTAACTGAGGTTCTCTGCATATAATCTGACAGTTGTGTAGCTTGGTCTTGGGTGGGACTCCTAATAATGGGAGAAGAGGCTGTCTCTGACTCTTGCTCATTTTTTTTAAATCAGTGATGAGTTATTGAACTACATTAGTAATATTCAATTTTCTTTATTCCAGGATGACAATAATTTTTATACAGGCGAGATTATGACAACTTCTTTCTTAAGGTAAGATGGGTGAAACAGTTATGTTCTGAGGGACTATACACTCTTTTAACAAGAAATGTGTCATAATTAAAATTTGCTGCTAGTAGTTGTATTTTGTTTTGGTCTAGGAATCTTATCATTAGTACCATGATCATAATCCTTTTTTTCTTCTTAATCTCTTTTGCAATAACTCTGAAGATGTTTCTAAGACAGTTATTGAGCAGAATATTCATAGCTTGGTTTTTAATTAAAACAGAAATATGTTAACTATTAAAATAGAGTAATGGGATAAAAATAAATTATTGTTAAGACAAAAAATAAAGTATGCTAATATAAGTAAGCTGTCTCCTAGTGAGCCATTCACAGATATATTAATATCTTAAATTTTCCTAAACATACAAACATATTGGACTATTAATTTTCATCAACCTCTAGATTCTTCAGTTAATTTCATGGATAGTTTTGTTCTGTCTGCTTTGTTAGTCACAAGTTGGCTACACATACCCAATAGCTTGGCCAGATTAGAAAAGCAAAGGTTTTTTATTATAAAGATGCTAACACTTGAAGCTTCATGTTTTTCAGATAAGTGTAAATAGAAATATTTTTCTTTTTTGACTTAAATTCAATAACTAACCTCTGCTAACCCTTTATTTCAAACTAATTTATGACATCTACAAATTTTCAGTCTTTTCCTTCCATAATTCTGTTATGCTCCTATGATTTCCTTCCCTTCCCTAAAGCGAGGACTTTTTAGCCCATTAATCTCAGTAAACTATTAAGCCTTGTCAACAGAGAAAATGGGTAAGAACTTTGTGTGAGCAATTTGAAGAAAATGAAGTAATTGGTGTTTCCTGATCTTTTATATTCCTCAAATAATATGACTTATAATGCTTTTGAGATTGAGTTAATTATTATTATTACATAGTACATGTCTAAAAAACCGTATTGAAAAGCCTATTTTAAATATATGAGGTATTGCTGGAGGAATTACATCATCATTAGAGATGGTCTGTGAGGGTTCATGAGCTCAAGCCTCTTTCTTTCTGTGTGCAAATGAAACGGGATCTCTCTCCTTTCTGCTCCTGCTACCATGCCTTCTCCATCCATGATGATGGATTCTACCCTTCTGTAGCTGTAATCTAAAACCCTCTCTTCTTTAAATTGTTCTTTTGCCAAGATATTTTATCATAGCAACAAAAGAGTAACCAACACACTCATGTTGCTGGGTATATAGTAAAGTAGCTGCCCTTGTCGCCCCATGGCATGTAGTGTGGACTTTACTCTTTTGGCTTTTCCAGCGGCCCATCACCCAGCTTGCAAATTAATCACACACAGGCTTATTATTACCTATGAATGCCCAGCCTTAGTGTGGTTTGTTTCTTGCCAGTTTTTCTTATCTTAAATTATCACAACTACCTTTTGTCTTTGGGTTTTTATCTTTCTCTTCTGTCACGGCTGCTGGGTGCCTGGGTGCCTGGTCCCTTGCATCCTCCTCTCCTTGTTGTCTTGTTGCTCTTCTTTTGTTCACCCAGATTTTTTCTTCTGTTTATCTCTCTGCCTGCTAGCCCCGCCTATCTTTGCTTTTAACCTTGCTATTAACCGTTCAGTTCTTTATTAGGACCTATCAGGTGTTTTAGATAAGCACAGTAACACAACTTCACAGAGTTAAAAACAATACAGGGTAAATAAAAGTCACATACTTGAAAATAATATTCCCCAACATTTCCCTTTTTCTTTCTAACAAAAATGAAAAATTTTAGATTTAACATAGTAAGATTGTATACAACAAGAACAATTATCAAGTAAATATTACAATCACAATGTACTGAATTGCAATTAGTTTGTTGTCTGGTAAACTTAAAGAAAATACTCCATTATTTATCCCACCTTAGAAAATCCAAAATTTTCTACCTAACTTACTTGCTATCATATCTAAGAAAAACTATAATTATAACTAATTAGTCTTCAATTCCATCAAAGGAACCAGAAGGACATGATATCATTTAAATAAACAAAATATGCATTACAAATACCTTCTAAAAACTCTAGAAACGACAAAGACATTTGACTGAACAGTCATTCAAGTTCCTTTGCAAGATTGGGGCATCTGTCTTCAGCCTATAAGCCCCTTGTATCTGGGAGACTTTTCCATGAAGCAGGAAGTTTGAAAGACTGTCCTGTCTATATTGGTTATTTGTCAGTCACTTTCCTTTGTGTTCGGCAAAATGTCTGGTAGTTTCTTCTGCTGCAGCAGGAACCCTAACGAACCATCCTGCATTTTTCAGTTTGGCAAAGGTCACTGGTCCCTTCCCTTTGGGTCCTGCATATCCAGTTCATACAACATACTGTCAAGCAGTCCAAGCAAAAGCAGCTTCTTGTCCAAATGGCTAATATTGCCACAATAACCCCAAACTCCATAAGAAGTTTCTTCGGTGCCCATTGTTCCTGAAGTAGATTGGTGTTGCCAGGAACAAATGTGACTCGTTTTCATGAAAAAACTTAAGTTAACAAAACATTTAAAATACCATATTCTATAGGTCTTTGAAAGGTTAGAAAACCATCTATCTATCCAAAATATATCTCTATATGATCTGGAAAGCATACCTAGCATATCTACACAATTGATTGTCATAGATAACTAACTACTGACATGTGTTTCTTGATTATCCTAAATAGTTGCTAAAAATAATTTTCAAAACCAGGAATTTAAGCCTACATTTTTAAATGAATTGCATAAGTACAATACCTTAAGCAAGAGCAAAAATATACACAATATGATGTAATAAAAATAATCTTAAATTGGTGTCAATATACAGAATCATTTAAACAAGAGTGGAAACATATAGACAGTGTGTTGTAATAAAAATTACCTTAAGTTTGTATCAGTATACAAAATTCCTAAATAAAAGTAAAAATATATACACAGTGTAACAAAATTGACTTTAAATTTGTAGCCATATACCAGAATCCATGCCAATGCAAAATATCTGAGACTAATAGTTGTCTTTTAATCCTATATTCACCTAAATATAACAAATAGCCATGACCCACAGCCCCTTTTCCCTTGGGAATGTGGACATTGCATTCCCTAGACAGCTTCCTGATGAATGTGGGTGAAGTATTTTTGGGATCCCAAAGAGAAAATTTGAGATAATGGCCAAATCCTGGGAAGAGCACCTATAACCGTTGTTGATAGATATCGCTTGTCAAGTTTCAGAAGGTCTAACCTGATCAAATCAAATTCAAATCAATATGGAAAAAATCCACAGCCTCTCTTCTGCTGCCCAAGTACCTAGCTGGGGACATCCCCATGGACACCTTGGATCCCCTCCAGAGCCAAGTCTCTTGCCAATCCTAAAATGACCCCCTTAATGTAGATATCTTATTCCCTTTTCCAATATCCACCTTTCCTCCATCTCCACCCTCCCATTCCCCCAAGCTCTCCCCAGTCCTTCCCTTCTCCTTCTCCCTTCCCCCTTCCCCCACCCTCCCTACCCCCACCGCTATCCCCGCCCCCGTGCTTCCAACTTTTGCCTGGCGATCTTGTTTGCTTCCAAGCAACAAGAGGATCTATATATGTTTTCTTTGGGTTCACCTTGCAATTTGGCTTCTCCGGGCTGGTGAGCTATAAGCTTAGTGTCCTTTGTTTATGGCTAGGGTCCACTAATGAGTGAGTACATACCATAATCGTCTTTTTGGGTTTGTGTTACCTCACTCAGGATAGCATTTTCTATTTCCATCCATTTGCATACAAAAACTAGCTTTGTCCCATAGTCACATTGATGAATATCTTGATCATCACCATAGAAATTTCGTCCAATGGATGGAGATAGAGACAGAGACCCACATTCACATCAGAGCAATGGACTGAGCTCCCAAGGTCCAGTCGAACAGCAGAAGGAGGGAGAAGATGAACAAGGATGTTAGGACCATGAGGGGCTGGTCCACCCACTGAGACAGTGTGCCTGATCTAATGGGAGCTCACCAAATCCAGCTGGACTGGGACTGAATGAGCATATGATCAAACCAGACTCTCTGAATGTGGCTGCCCATGGGGCAGACTGAGAAGCCATCAACAATGACACTAGGACCTATCTCTTCTGCATGTATTATCTTTTTGGGAACCTAGTCTATTTGGATGCACACCTTCCTAGGCCGGGATGGAGTGGGGAGGGCCTTGGACTTCCCACAGGGCAGGGCACCATGCCCTCTTTTAAGGAAGCAAGGGGAGGGAGGAGGGGTAGGGGGGAGCGGGAGGGGACTGGGAGAAGGGGAGGAAATGTAATTTTTTTTGAATGAAAAAAAATAAAAGAATATGAAAATAAATAAATAAATCCACAGCCTCTTGTTTCCTGTGGAAACAAAAGCAAAACCACTTTTTCAAAGCATTTTCTATTTCCATTTGACAAATACATTTTTTGACTTTTTTAAAATTTAAGACATTCTTAAAATATCTAGGCTGGTTTTATTCCCACAGCCCCCCTCTCATTTCTAGGTATTTAAGCAGCTGATCTTTGCTTTTCAGCAATCAAAAATTTCAAAATCAACACAACAGCATATAGGATCCAAACGACCTGTGTTTCTCTTTTTAACACGGCTTTTTTCTTTTACGTTCCTTTTACTGTTTCTTGAAAACTTCACTTTATTATTTTTAATCTATTCATTTCTTTCTATGACTGCCTATAAGCATTTTCTTTATTTCTTAAGCCTACACACATTGTAAAACACACTGGAACCTGTTTAGAGGTTTTTCCGTCGTTTCGTCTTTTTTGACCCCAGGAGCAAACATTACACTGGTAAAATACTACAACCGGATATTCCACATGCTCCAGGAGCGTGCTCTGCCCCGTCTGGGGTCAAATCCTGAGACAAACCGAAAGCTTGTGCCTTGTTGGAGGTCCTGACTGAGAACTACATTAAACCTTTCTAGCTACCGAACCTGGTACTTGAATTGCCACAAGTGGTTTTTACTTAGCTTGGGGTTTCGTGTTTCTATTTAGCCCTTGCAGCTGAACAGCAGTGCCTATTTTAAAGGGGGCCACATACTTTTTTTCCCCGTTTCAGCTTTTTCAGGCTCTAGATGGATATTTAAGCCCCAAGTTGGTACAACAAAATATTGTGTGATGTTTACCTCTTTTGGCCCACCATCCTGCTCCCAAATAAATCACACAGAGATTTATTACTACTTTCGAATGCCTGGCCCTAGTGTGGCTTGCTTCATTGCCAGATTTTCCTATCTTAAGTTATTCCAACTACCTTTCACTTCAAGGCTTTTATCTTTCTCTTCTGTAAATCGTACTCCATGGCTGCTGGGTATGTGGCTGACCTTCACACCCTCCTCTCTTTGTTCTCTTGTTGCTCTTCTTTTTTCCACCCAGGTTTCTCTTCTATTCAAACACTCCGCCTGCTAACCCTGCCTATAATTGCTCCTGCCTCGCTATTGGCCATTCGGCTCTTTATTAGGAACATCAAGTGTTTTAGACAGGCAGAGTAACACAGCTTCACAGAGTTAAATGCAGTGTAAACAAAAGTCACACACCTGAAAATAATATTGCCCAACAATAGTACAAACATTTAAAAGTTTTTTTGTTGTTGTTGAGCAAATGTACAACCATTCCAAATGGTTTAAAACAGACATATTCTGGTTAAGAAAATGTCATTATTATGATCCTGTACTCAAACCATGAAGGTTTTTGTCTCTTAATTCTTTTTTTTTATCAACATGTAGAAGAAACTTAATTCTAAGATTACAATTGTGTACTATTAATTATAGTGAGCGCATTTGATTAAAATAGCTTTTAGAGAGCAAACTAATTTCATGTCTGGTTTATTTTGTGTGGGGGGGTATTTGTATGTGTGTTTCAGTACTAGTTATGTTTATGCAAGAGCACATATGCGTGAAGGCACACTGACACACTTATCTCTCTGTGTTCAGGCCAGAGGTCAACCTCAAGTTTCACTTCTCAGAAAAGCTATCAACCTACTTTGTTGCAGGTTCACTCCTCATCTTGAGTCTCACCAATTAGGCTGGATCGTTGGTTTTCAACCTTCCTAATGCTGCAACACTTCAATATAGTTCCTCATGTTGCGCTGACCCCCAAATATATAAACCATAAGACTATTTCATTGCTTCTCCTTAAGTGTAATTTTCCTACTGTAATAGAAGTATCCAATATGCAGGATATCTGATATGCAACCTGCAAAGGGGTCCGTGACTCACAGGTTGAGAACTGTCGGGCTGCACTCCCTACACAGTGAGTTCCAGAAATCGTGCTGCTTTCACGTCTCCAGAATGCAATTCAATGTGTGTCCAAGTCTCTAGCACTGCAAATCAGTGTGTGACCACTGTATGTGGCCTTCTCATGTGAGTTCTGCAGATCAAACACAGCTCTCCCCACCAACACTCTCCCAACCAAAAGAGTCATTTTACAGGCCTTAGATTCGTGTTCTTGATGGGGTAAACTACAAAGATATATCACAAATGAAGTGCATGTGATCAGAGGAATGTAGGGGACTTCACCAGGAGCCCCCCACAGCACTACGACATAGGCACAATGTAAGTTTTTATTTGTATTTTATTTGGTCATTTTACCTTTACTGTATCTGATAGAAATCCACAGAGATATAAATAGAAACAATAGTGATAATATTTAAAACTTACTAGTTTTGACAGAACATGGTACATGTGTGTCTATATCCAGAGCATCATGTTGAAAAATATACCCTGGATATACCAAACGAATATAATGAACAAGAGTGTTAAATTGATGGCCATTTTTTATTACACATACTGCAAATATTAACTGAGCTGAAAATACATGGATAGCCAGATTTGGTAAAAACCTCACTATACTCAAGAAAAAACATATATATTAACAATTCACTTTCAAGCTAGGTTCATAGCTCAGCTTTGCAATTATGAGAACCTGTGCTACATCCCCAGAAAGAACATTTTTTTAAGCAAATAAGACAAAGATTTTATTAATGATTTTTTCTTTAAATAAAGAACGAGTTTGAAGAAATTTTAAGTATATTGTGACAGCATATGCTTTCATGATTTCTTACTAATTTTGAATGCACTCCTCCCAAGGCCGGGAGGGAGGGGGGTGGGCCTTGGACTTCCAACAGGGCAGGGCACCATGCCCTCTTTCAAGGAAGAAGGGGGAGGGAGGAGGGGTGGGAGGTAGTGGGAGGGGACCGGGAGAAGGGGAAGAACACACACCTTTAATCCAAGTAGCCACACTACCTTGCCTTAGAAACCAGGCAGTAGTGGAGGCAAGATCACCATTCTTCAGACTGAGTTAGATGTAAGAGCCAGTGGCTGACTGTTTGCTTTTCTGACCTTTAGGCAAACTTTATTTATTAAATTAAAGATGAAATGCCACTACACAAATTAGAGAATTTTTATAGTAAGAGACATGTTTGGGGCTGCTGTTGGTCACTGGATTTAATAGCTACATGGAAGACGATAAGGACAATTTTGCATCCTTTCAAATATACTACAATGAGTGCTGGGAAAGCTTTAGCTAAGGCTCATTCCCAACTTTACCAAACAGAGGGAGTTATGTGCACTCTTTGGTATTGATTTATTTCCTCTAGGCATCAGGGTGAGTGAATGATATTCACCTTTCTTTCCAGTTTGCATATTCTAATTATGTTTGATTTTATGTCATTTTGAACTTTAATAAACGTTTAATCATATTTGAGTGACTTAGTCAAAGATATTGGCCTCACTATCACAATATAATTAAATTATGCTGCGAGGCAGTATGGATGCATTTGTTGCATCTAAATCAAATTCTTCCATCTTTAGCCTCTTCTAATTAAGTTCTTTTAATTAAAAAAAAACTTTTATGGTACTGGGGGTTTAAGATGTGCCTTGTGTATGTTGGGCAGACACTCTATCATATGTTGATAGAGTTTCTAAAAGACCCTGGAAAACATATTTTTTCACTGATATTTATTGTTGACTTTGATCCAGTCAATTTGGTCATTTGCTATGATTTTTCTATGTGTTAAAGATGGTATAAGGTATACCAACTCCAGAATTTAGTATTATGAACTTCGTTCCTCACTTGAGTCAAAATGATACTGGCAAAACAGCAATTTTCATTCCACAAACTGCTTTCAAGTTCAGTGTCATAAATGTCACACAAATTGTTCACATTCAGCTCTCCTTTTCATCATTACTATGAAATTCTAAGGTTCAAAAACCTAAGGGCAAGTTTATATAATGTAGCTATTCAGCGATGTGAAGATGGGCAAATGGTTTAAACCTCTAAGCCTCTGAGTGTGCAATGTCACATGACTTAAAACATTCATTGCCATACATTTTCTTCCTTTCTTTAAGGTAAGTAGGTCATTCATGGTTTGATATATGCTTTGCTTTCAGTGTGCTCCTCTTAATAAACATAATAAACACAATCACATCTCTGTTGCTCTAAGAAATTTATTGGTTTTCTTTCAATGAAAAATTTTTTACTGTCTCTCAAACTGCGCATGTACGAAATTTAAATTAAAATCTAGATACCCAACTTTCATTACTCTTACAATGTTAGAGTGCTACACATAGTAATTAATAATATAAAGAGATATAAAAAGGCAAATCTTTCATTAGTTCTATGGAAAGAACCATCACTGAAGGCATATCAAGCATATTCACTGAAGCAGATACACTGAAGAAAGCAATAATTCATAGTCATTAATAAATATTTAAGAAGTTTCTATCCTCTGTTTTCTTTAGGGATCTAGACTTTTGACAGATTTAAAACAGGAAATTGCGATTACCCAAAGATGAAGGAGAAATATGGATTCTCAAATAGTTTACAGGGTTTTTGGTATTTTTTTTTTTGCTAGATTTTACCAGAATAGAACTAGATGAAAGCATTTTTAATGTATTTAAAAAGGCTATTTTAAAAATGTACTAAAACAGACATTGTATCTGCAAAGTTTCCTTTGGAACTATGCTAACCACTTACCAATGACAACAGATTCAGGCCTGCCCTGGTGTTAGCTGGATCTTGACCTTTATTTTCCAAGACTCAGCCTTCTTTATAGCTCTTCATGTCTTAAAATCATGATGCTACATGCTTTTGCCTTAAACTATGGTGCATTCTAACAAGACTGGAAACTGTTGCCTTTGAGTGATTCTATTTAATTGATTGGCTCAAATGCTAAACCAATAAAACTATGTGATACCAGTCGATTGAAAATTTCAATCCTGTTATAGATACAGTATATTTATACTTTATGACAAGTCATAATTAATAAACAAAATCTACAAACCTTGTATTCATGTCAAGAAAGCACACTATAATTCTGTCACATATGATAATTTTGATTATGCTAATTTATACAATGCTCATGTATTACACAATCTATTGGGTGGCACATGGCTACATTTTAAAATCGTACAGACAAAATTTCTATAAATTCTAAAAATGAAATGTGAACTCCATAATGCCACATTCAGGGTAGGTCAGAGTTTAAGAATTAAACTGATGTGCATTTGTCCATTTACAAAGCACTAGTTGCTTTAACTCAATAAAAATAATAATAATAACCCTTGAAGTCAAGTATTGATATGAAAATTCAAATTTATGAAACTGGGCATGAAAGCTATTCCTAAAACGACACAACCACAATCTCTTGCAAATCTCCCTAATGTTCATATTCTGTTCCTAAAGCTGATACCAAAATGAACTGGCCTTTGGGATTACCCTAAAACATAAATAAGGGGCTGGTTAAGCACTTAAGCATGATAAAATTTGAGGCATAGGAAACAATGGAGCGAATGCACCTGATGTAACAGTTGATATCATTTAGGAAAGAGAGAGGCTTTTTTGCTAAACAGTTATTCCTGAAATGGGATCCTTATAAACAAAGTCAGAGATGCAGACAGTGGCCAACTTCAAACACTTCTATTAGGTAAAGACAAAGTTATCTATTATTTGCTAAATGTTTTCTTATAGGTGAATAGAACTAGAGAAAACAGGAGCTTTATAAGGACACTACTGTTATCAGCATGAAGGATGCAATAAAAGAGTAAGGAATTTTGATATGGCAGTCAATAAATATCTGGTTTAATGATGAAGACACAGTAGTTAAAATTTTTTGATATAAATATTAATCAAGAACAAGGCTTCTGCTTTTGATCAATGTATTCTCACCCAATATCCTCTATGATCATTTTGAGAACTAAATGTGTAGTATTTACTAAATGCTTTACCCTGTGTCTAGTAAGTGTTGTTGCTATAGTTACCAGCAGAAGCAAGGGATGGAGACCGTTCACTTACAGGACTTACTTCAGGAAAGGAAAAGAGAGCCTGAAGAAAAGACAACAAACATTAACAGAACCATGTCAACTACTTTTCTGAGATACAGTAGACTGTGAAGGGTGAGGTGCTGGCTGCCTCAAGTCCAAGTGAGAGAGTAAAGAAAGTTAGAAGTCACCACAATGTTTATTAAACCCAGTGGTACACAGCTGAGACATATTATTCAGATGGGCACACTTTAAAGGGTTGTGCTGTTATAATTAGCCAGAATTTTTAAAAAGCAGATTTAAAAAAACAGAGCTCTCTCTCTCTCTCTCTCTCTCTCTCTCTCTCACACACACACACACACACACACACACACACACACACACGAGAGAGAGAGACAGAGACAGAGAGAAAGAGACAGACAGAGAGACAGAAAGAGAGAGAGAGAACACCAGAAGAGCAGAAGCAACAAACAAAACATCAATTGGGCTGAGAATACGCAGAGTCACTGATGTCTGCAAGTAGGTGCCTGTCATGGTGTTCTTTAATTTGGGAAAAATAAATTTCATCTGCTTTTGTATATCTCTAAGTCCAATTCCAGAAAAGTGGCACACACTGAACATGGGGTCGGCAACTTTATTGTAAACAAACAAACAAGCATGTATTTTGAAAAATATAAAGTCTGTGATCTATAACTGACTTGTAATGAAATTACTATAAATAAATTTCCTCCCTTTGTATTTATATTCTAATTGGACAACATCAGCTCTCAGAAAGACACAAGAAGTAAATCTTGTGTTCTTGGTTAATATATTAGGTTGCAATTTCCCTTAAGTAATAGCAGTATTAATTGTTCCCAATTTCTAATTGCTTTCCTAAACATCCATTTAGCAGAGTAACACTTGATATTTAATTATACTGGAAAAGGCTCCACAACAAGATACTTTATAATAGTTTGGAAAAATATATTCATATTTATATGGTTATGGATTATTCGTGAACAGAGGTGACACAGAAATATGACATATCTATCAGTTTATTAAGAAAAATAAATGAAAAGATGCAATTTATAAACCAAAGCCAAATGATTTAAATAGTGTATGAGAATCCAACTGAATAGAAATGCTTAATCTATGGTTCTGGAGTCACTTCTAATATTAAAATCTGGATGTTTTCAAAACAAATATATCGTTTGAGAGGTCTTACAGTTTAAAATCTCTTATGTATAAAGAAAGCAATATTCTCAAGTCAAATAAAAAAGGCTGAAAACAATGATTTTAAAGTGATTATAACATAATAGAGAAAATACCTGTAAAGATAATTTTAACAATAAATAAAATATTCATTAAAGCTATGAATGTTAAAATTTGATTTAACATTGCTATTAAATCCTAGAAGATATAGCAAAATTATAAAATTCTATAGGTTTAAATTCTATTAGTTTAATCATTTTTTTTTCTCTTGGTTTTCAAGACAGGGTTTCTCTGTGTAGCTTTAGTGCCTATCCTGGAACTAACTCTTGTAGACCAGGCTGGCCTCAAACTCACAGAGATCCACCTGCCTTTTCTTCCCGAGTACTGGGATTAAAGGTGTGCACCATCACCACCTGGTTAAATTTTATAGTTTTAATCTTAAATAACTAGTAATCATATTTCTCTCACTATTCTACTTGCAGAATTTGTTTTCAAAGGGTGTACTCAATAAAAGTGGTTACTATAATCCTAACCCTCTGCAAGAATTTTACTTAGTGATTTGCCCATACCACTATTTTTAAAAATAATAATAATATAAATAATAATAATGTCACCCCAAATTCAAAAAGGAAAGACTGTGATATGATATGATTAAGTATCCAGGCTCTGGATTCATCTTGTTCAAATGTGTGGGTGTTGTCTTCAGCAACTGAGGGTCTTTGCAATAGCCTGGGTTTTTTGGTGGTTCCCACGGGACCCCTTTACCATTAAATCAATTAGACGTAACCCAAACCTAGTACTAGAAGCTTCATCATTTGGGGACAAGAGGTGGCCCAGTTGGTGTTCTCTCTTCCCCATCATTTGGCAATTTCACTTAGCTGGCTCTAACATATATATATATATATATAAAATGTATCACATATGTGATTTTAGGCAGATTCTTCTGTATTAGGTTTTCATACTATTTCTGAAATGGCCCTTAACTTTAGCTGTCTCTCCTCATATTGTTGTCTTCATCCTCTCTCCCCTTCATTCAGGGAAAATTCCTTTGAATATAGCTCTGGACTTTGTAGGAATTACAGTCAGGGAGATTGGAAAATGTAAGAAAATGTATTTAACACTCTGTCAAACGCAATTAATTCAGATTTTCTTAAATTAATTAGATAAGGCAAGTATGTAAGTTGCTCACTATACACCTAAATTTACAATAATATTCAGTACATAGGGATGTTCTACAGGATTACAGAGAACTGAAAGCGTCCCTCATAAATCATTGCACTAAAATGTTTCCATTATAATTTATATCTAAAAATTAAGTATAAAGATATATTACAAATATTGATATCACAGAATTTTCATAATAGAAAATAATTTGGATATATATAAACAAATATTTAAAGGGGGAGGCTTAGAGAAATATCTTTCATATAATGTGCATATGCAGTATATGTGAAGTATTAAAAAGACATGGCATTGTTCAGTATGTCTGTTTAAAATACATGTAGAAATAGCATCTGTGTACACACATGTGCATATATGTGTATACATGTATAAAATGCTCTGACAATTACATTATAAGAAAAATGTTATCTATAAAGTACAGAATAAGAATAAAAAGAATGTTTGCAATTAATATCATTATAATGGTTATGTAATTTTTATCACAGCATTTACTATTTACCTTCTCTCTCTAACCCAGAGCTCATTATATATGCCAAGCTAGTTTCAATATTTGGGGGCTATCCCTGTCTTATTCTCTTCATACTGGAATTGCAGAGATAAAGTACCACACCTAGCTTATTTTAAATCCTGTTTTATGAAAGCTATAAAATTTCAGAACCAGTAACATAACTATGCCATTGTAACTTCTGAATTTAAATACATTTAAAATACACAGATATAGGTATTTATCTGTGCTAATTCATCCTAATTAACAATGAGACACAAAAGATAATGGAAAAATAGCCAAATTTTATATACCTATTAATACAAATGAACACATATATGGATTGTGATATTAATGATAAGTTAGTTTTAGTGTCTGAAGGAGAAATGAACACATAATGCTTAAATAGCATTAATTAAAGTCATGTAAATCTTTGGTTTGAACTGAGATAGCATTGAAACTTGGACTTCACACAGGGCAGGGCACCATGCCCTCTTTTAAGGAAGCAGCAGGAGGGAGGAGGCGGGGAGTGGGAGGGAACTGGGAGAAGGGGAGGAAATGTAACTTTTTTTTGGAATGGAAAAAAATAAAAGGATATGGAAAAAATATATGTATACTGTCTGTACAGGTAAATTTCATTATATAAAAAAGAAACTCTGATAGAACTTGCTAAATATCCATTAAGCCCATTGTTCTTTTTTCTTAATAAAAATAAACATATTGTTGTCATTTGTTTGAGTTCCTTGAAGATTAAAAAGGCAATACATGAATACTATTATATTATATTATAGTATAGTGGCCTAATGTGAGACATTTCTATAAATTTTAAAAAGTGTATTGATTTTATAGCTTTAATAAGTACTTTTGCTTATAATTTACATATAATTATCCAGACACATATACATATTGTTCTATGAATTTCTCAAGATACTTTAACAAAACTATTTATTTCTCCAGTGGCATACCTAACTATTGACTCTAGTAATATTAACATTTTAGTTTGATCCCATGAGAGGTTACCCTTTGAGTGGCATATTGCATGTAACTGTTTCCATTTAATTGATTATCTACATATAATCATGATTCAGGAGTAGTTTGATTTCCCATGGGAAATGCTGCTGGATAGATTAAAATGATGAACAGAAAAATTGGTTATCACTGTTGAGAATATTACTTCCTTCAAAATTGAGTTTTTCATTACAGGTTTTCATTATGCACTCAAACTGCAGTGTTCTGATCAATAAGATAATTCATACCATGAGAAATAAGAAAGATGACTGAAAAGATGACATAGAAATTATGTTTAAGGGACTGACAATAAATTCATGTTAATATTTCCACTTTAAAATTTATTTTTCTATATTGAAAACCACGTGATAGCCCTCTTAGAAAATTTTGATTAGGAGGAAAAAATGAAATTATGGTTCTGCTTCTGTCTGAATATAAACAAATTGAATTAAAGCTGTCGTATATCCATTATGGTCACTGGGCTTAACATTACTGTAGCTGGACTTGATCTTGATCATGACTTTATGAACTGAAAAGGATATATTTACACAGTTTCCAATTTCAATGGAGAATATTTTAATCTAAAAATGATTAAAATGTGAATATGCTGTTGCTACTAATATCTCTAGATTACTGATGCTTCTTGCTTCTAGTTAATCAATTAAGTGTGAAAATTACTATCACAATTCACTAGAAACAAGTTGAAGGCTAATGAAAGCATTTCTTATATCTTTGTTTAGATAGAGTCTGAGACATCTAATTATATATTAAATATTGAATTACACCTCTAAGCGTGTGTTCCATAAAATATATACGTGGTAATTTTTCACAACACGGAAGAGCATAGAAGAGGAAGACTTTACAGCTACCTTTTGCTACATGGGAAGGCTGCCCATAAACTTCAGTTACTGGAAAATAACATTTGTCTTCAAATAGCCCAAAGTAATCACTCATGATATTGTCTTCTTTGTGAGAATGTGAGTGTGTATGATATGTTTGTGCATGTGTGTGTTGGTGTGTATATATTTCTGTGCATGTTGAGGTGGTGGGAACCTATACATGACAGCACGTTTATGGATGCCATAAGAAAACTTTGGGAGTGATACGGACATTCCTAGTTGTAACTTGGGCATCCAGAAGTCTTGTCTTAGCATTAGCCTTCTAGCTCCTTGCCATGGTGAGCTGGTATTACTGACTTTTTGTTACTCATTTGGGATCTTTCATGGGTCATGCAAATTTGTCAAGCTTTTAGCGGGTCCTGATATCAATTTATCAGCACTGACAAAGTGCTTTATGCACTGAATCGTCATTATAGCTCTTGCATAACTTATCTGGTGAGAAGGTTCAGTGGATAAATTGCTTGCTGCCAATCAAGAAAACCTGTTTGGTCTCTAGAACAAGCATCATGGAAAGAGAAAGCTGACTCCCCTAAGCAGGTTTTTGAACTCCATGTGTGAATCACCACATATGTGTACGCATATGCACACACACAAATAATAAATGTAAAATTAAATTAAATTGTTGCATAATGGAACACTCAAACCAGCTTATTCTTTGTCATGATTGCTAGAATACGTTAACTTGTACTATATCTGTTTGCATACTAGAAGACACTAAGAATATAGGAGGAAGCAACTATCTCTAACAAAAACACATATTTTTGTTGTTGTTGTTGCATTTGCTCTACTTTCTGGATAAGAGATTGTAGACATTGTTCCACTTACAGATATGTTGTGTCTAGTTAAGCATCAATATTCATTTCTGGGAAAGAAATCTAAATAGGCGGTTATGAATTTTTACAATGGACTTCTTTTGTTTTAGAATTAAATAACAGATGTGGAAATTAATTTAGAATTTAATAAAGTTTCAGAAAAATCAATGCTTACCTAAAGGAAAGCAGTGTCCTCTAAGTATATTATTTGAACATAGAAATGAATTTAAGTGCATTGTTTCTACACATGTATGTTATTTGGCACTACTGGATTCAAGCTAATTTACCTGATCTCTTGCAATGTGGGTAATGCACAGTGATCTTTTCAAGGTAGTTTATTTATTTTATTTTGTACTATTCTGGAAAGTGTACATACCAGCTTTTAGCCCTCCATGGTAGAAGCATTGTTATTAATAGGATTCAATATTGCTGATTTAGTCAAATTTTACGTAGACTTTCAAGTATGGATGTTATGTGTCTCTGTTAAGTGGCTTTTCTAGATGAGAGTAGATAAGAAATCTGTGGTTATAACCAATGACTTATCATACCCTATAGCATAGTCACTCTTTCACATACTGCTCTTAACACTGGAACTGGACTTGTGTGTTATAGTAAGCATGAATGTTTCTAATATTCAGATGCAGTTTGCTGCTGGAGGAGTCTTATGCCAGAAGCCTAGTCTCTAGTGTAATGCAGCATGGGTACTAGACCCACACATGATGTACACACATACAATCAGGTAAAACACCCACAATAAATAAATAAACAAATAAGCAAGCCTGCCTCGAGTCCTTTCCTGCCTTTCTGTCTTGCTACAGCGCCACTCTGGGACTTGTGACGTCATGAACCAGGTGGGTCTCATGACGTGCAAACAGAGAAGGATCTGCTTGATTTAAGCCTCTCAGTCTCCACTGAATTCTCTCTAATTGTTTTATGGAGTAGGAGGCCTAGGGTATTTCATTAACGCAACAGGAAATGGCATAATACAAATGTAGTATAATAATATAACAGCATATTAGTTTACTAAGGGTTTAACAAAGAGCATGATGCATCCCTTTAAAGTCGCTGTGATTGCCACCAAAATTGTTGCTTTAGTGTCCAGCTCAACTTAGAATAGTTTCAAGGTAATAGTGAGGCCTGGCACAGACAAAGTTCTGTGCTAAGAAAGTTTGACCATTCCACTGTGGTTTATGTTCTACTCAGAAACCTTTCTTCCTTTCAAATCCTGATGAGGAGAAGCAGAAACCAATGGGGAGAAATGCCTTCCCAAAAGCGAAGCACGTGAAGTAAGCGGCGCTGTCTCTCATTTAATTCCCTTCAATACCAAAGAGGATTGGGCCTAGTCTATCCAATCCTACTCTCACATTTGCTGTTTTCATAGTAGGTGACAAGGAAATGTCAGTGTTACTAGTTCTGTCTACATTGTAACTTAATGTGAGCCACAAAAAGTAAATCTTGCAAGGCATTGCTGTAAACCCTCAGGAATGGTCTATGCTTCCATCATTTTTAACCTCACTGCCGCTTACAGGCAGAAATGAACGGAATGACGAGGGATGACAGAAAAACTCTGAGGGGGAGAAACAATTACATTGGCTGCTATCAATATCTGAGACTTTTGTACCAAATATAATGATAATCGTGGTTTTTTTGGAAGCTTTTGCTATGTCAGCAACATTCTTTCTATTCATCAGAAAGTATTGACTGCTGCCCGGAGGGCATGTTCAGCCTTCCACAAAGCAAAGGAGAAAAACAAATTGGGCAAGCATTAAAAAAAAAATGCAAGCCAAGCAAATCTGATACACAGGGGCCACATGTCAGAGAGATGAACAGTTGACTGTAACACTTATTTTTTGCATGTTTTCATTGATGTAAGGTTAAATGTTATATATAAATCCCTACATTTAAAAGGTTAATTTACTTTAGTATTCTGTTAATTATAACAGCTACGAAGCAAAGAATATGTTACAAGTTGGTGCCTTGGGGTAGATTAATGTAGCAACATTGATTAATATGGATAAGGATTTGTTTCTTTGTTTTTTTTTCCTCCAAAATCCTCATATGGCCATAACATAATATTTACTAGAAAACGGGGGGGGGGGGGAGTGAGAAACATTTTTTCTGTTTACCATGAAGGTCTGGAGAGTGAGGATAAGACTCATTAAAAC
>PVIU01011432.1:0-59534 GCA_004026605.1 Ondatra zibethicus | reverse complement strand
CTACAGACATGGAGGAAGAGGAAAGAAAGAGCAGGACAGTCTCTAGTTTGGGTGGAGGGTCAAACTGGAGAGTCCATTCCCCTAAGGACTTAGAGAGATAGTGAGCAAATGAGGAATACTTAGGAGCAATTGGATATAATAACTCCTCCATTTAGAAAACTCATTTTGTACATAATTCAGAAGATGCGCTGGGAAAGGAACCAAGAAGAGCAGAGTGTGATCACAGTATCTAGTTTATGGAAGAATGCATGGAGGTTCTTACAGCTTCACCCTGCTGATGGCAGCTGGAGCCCGTGAGGATGGGACTTTCCTCACGATGTCGTGAGGACTGAACTGAGACAATTAAGGACACTGGGGAAGGAGGACATGTAGAGCCTTCTAGATCTAGATTGGGATGCACCACTGTCAGAGGACATCCTCTTTCATCTTGGACCAGGAGACATTGTCACGGGAGTTCTTAACTCTGCGAGAGAGTGTCTGCTCTCTAAGCTCAAATCCAAGGTTATTACTGCTACTTTATAATAATTCCTGGGGTCTTCCTTATTACCAGCCACCTGAGGTCCCAACAGAGTTTCTCTAACCTCATCAGAAGAAATTTAGAGGGTATCTAGCAAGAGTTTTAGACTTCTGCACGGGTACTCACAATGTATGATGCATAGAGGTGAAGTATGTTATATTTGGAGTACAGATACAGTAATCAGTCTCTGATTTTGCATCTTGATATGGGTAACTGAAGGGTATTGGGCAAGTTACCAAAACGGCTCCTAGGCCATCATGCGTGCAGATTGGCACACTTGGATGTTGTGGACAGTGGGTGAGGAAGCAAGTGTAACATACCTAGGGCAGTACCAGGCACACGGCCATGCTCACCTTGCAGTACCTTATTGTAGTGATGATGACTGGGGGAATGAGAGACATAAATGGTTCTCAAACAGTGAAGAAGGTCCTGTGCAGAAGTTACATGGCCTTAGCTAGGTTAGGGACCCAATCAGCTAAGCCATGAATTTGGGGATATTTTATGGCATCTGGCCTGGAGAGGCAAGTCTAAGGTCTCTTTCCATGAGCGATGTTCTGTGAGGAGTCCAAGGAATCTCGGAGTGATAGGGTCTTACTGCAAAAGCCACCATTACACTCTGAATGTGGGACAGACCCCACAGGCACAGGTGTTTGAACGCCTGGTCTCCAGCCCGTTTAGGAAGTTACCGGAAGCTTTAGGGGGAGGGGCCAGTGATAGAAGTAGATCCTGGCTGGTGGAAGTGGGTCAGCAGGTGTGGGCCTTGTTGTACCCTACCCTCGTCCCAGTCTAGCGTCTCTTCCTGATCCCATCATCAGGTGAGGAGCTCATTTGCATGTCCCAGCTTCCTCAGCGCTGCCCTAACTCCCGGGACTTCCTGCCCAGGGAACTGTGGGTCAGAACAATCCCCTCCTCCATGAAGTTGCTTCAACAACAACAAGAAAAGTAGCAAAGGTAGCCACCTACACATCGGTACCAATGTTCATGCTGTGGGAAGGGCAGCTTAGAACCTGGCTGTACACAGGAAGTAGCTGTCTGGTGCTTTTAACCACCAGAAGTAGGGTAAATAGCCTGGAGCAATCTGTCACTGCTGTCTCTTCCACACCCCGGCGCTGGGCATCTGAGATTCATTTACCACATGGTGTTTCCCCTTCTTCCTCGTATCCTAGCATATGAGGACATGGAACTTGTGGCTCTCCTTCTCATTGTGATAAAATACACATAGCAAAGAGCTTATGATTTTAAACACTATAAAGCATGGGATGCCGTGACATTTCATAACACATGATCTTGTGCAACTGTCAACAGTATCAAGTTCTAGAACTGTTTTGGCATCTGAAGCCGAAAGCCCACATCTATTAAGCAGTCATTCCCCATTTCCTGTCCCCTCAGTCCCTAGCAACTACGAACTTGCTTTCTGTCACTGTGTATTTGGCTATTCTGGCATTTTATAAAATAAATTCATACAATGTGTGGCCTTTTGTGTCTCTCTCACTCACATACTAAAACGTGGTCCAGGGTCGTTCAAGTTGCAGTTTGAGTCGGTTCTGTATCGGTTCTATGGCAGGATAAGATTACCCATGAGCTCAGTCTCCCTCCTTATCCTCTGATAGTGGTTGGGCAGAGGAGGACCTGATCAACCATTCTGTTTGGGCAAAGGTAGCCTGTGGTTGTGAAGTCGGCTGCATGCTGTCCGATTTTGCACTTTGTTAAGACTTCCCAGAAATCTGCATAGGAAGAGGTACTCTAACGTTTAGATGCTCCCTATGATTTTGATTAGAATCAAGATATAGCATGGGCTTCTTAATCGGGCTAAAGGAAGGAAGATGGTAGGCAATATTTGGTGTTTGGGTTGCAGTTAGAACATTGGTCTGTCTTCTACTTAAAGAACCTCTCTTGGTGATATAAACAGGGACACTTGCATTTATTTAATTGTAATATTCCCCCCATGATCTTATAAATATGTTTAAGACATTGTATTGTAATATAGAATAACTGATGTTTACATAGAAATTTCTAACTTTGGGCCATACAAACTACAAAGACGAGTATCAAGGTTAAGAGCTTATTTATTTAGACAAAAAAGATCAAAATCTTACTCTGCCATCCTTTGTTAAAGATGAATGCTGTTGGCTGGTCCCAGTACAGTCTTTTGGTACAACCCAATTGACACCCCTCTACTTTCCAAACACAGTACATGACACAGGCGGACAAGCAAACATAATTAAATATTGGCCCAGATAGGGTTTTCTTAATTAGTTGTGAGTTTCAATAACGAAAATACCTGGAGATTTATCCGACTTCAAAGTCCCATTAAATCTGTGCTGCTTTTGTTGCTTTGAAAATTTGGGAGTTCAGGACTCCTCGCCTCCTGCTTCCTAATGATGATAATTATATGATATGCTTAAAAGTACTTTTGATCCCAGCCTCTCAGAGTGCTCCAGGGAGCCATCAATCCCCTCAGTCCCATGCCTAGGAGGCCCTTCCTTGTGTACAGGCAATGTGTGTTGACGTGTGTGTCACAGCCACCGACGCTTCAGAGAGAAGCTGCCAGCAGCAGCAGCGAGGTAAATCTCAGCTGCGGATTTGATGCAGTCACTGGGGCACCATGTATGTCCACAAAGTTGTGTCACTATGTCCCAATTAAACATCATAAAACTTCACAGAGACGCAGCTAAGGCACTCTCTGTCCTTGTAACCCCGATAATGGTATTTCTCCTCTTCTGTCTCCTTTTCTGCCTAACAGTTTCACCAACCAAGTAATAGGTGAGCTTGATGAATCTAATCTTAAACTGCAAGGAGCCCTTCCACAACTCTGGGACATTTCTGATCTTGTTAATTGACACAGTCCTGCGTATAGCAGATTTCTTTATGCATTTGAAACTGATTCCGTTGACTTGGTCCTTTACCAGAATCTTTGCTTCTATTATTATTATTTTTTTTTTGGTCCTGATGCTGACTAAAAAGAGATGAATACCTATGGTCAATAAATGAGATGAAAACTCTGTGTTTAATGCGGGATCCTGACGCCCTCTTCCAAAGAAATCAGCTTTCTTTAAAGTAGGCTGAAATTGAAGGAAATTTATGTCTTCTTCTTGAACTTATTCATCTTTATCTCTAACAGTGGTTCTCAACTTTCCTAATGCCTCAGGCCTTTAATCCAGTTCCTCGTATCCTGGTGACCCCCAACCATAAAATTATTTTCATTGCTGCTTCATAACTGCAATTTTTGCTATTGTTATAAATCATAAACATCTGATATTTCTGATGGTCTCAGGCAAACCCTGTGAAAAGTTTGTCGTGACCCACAGGTTGAGAACTGCTAGTCTAGCCTGAGCCCGTAAAGTGGTGGATTTTAGCAGATAGTCCATGGGTCTAATTCGGAAAAATCTCCTAAAACCCACCTAGAAAAGAACTGTATGTGCTGGCTTTAAGTATAAAACACAACTACAGGGCATCACGGTCCACATCTTTAATCCCAGCATTTATGCTTGTCCCACTAGCTCTTAACCCATTTCTCTTCATCTACCTTTTGCCTCAGGGCTTTTAAACCTTTCTTTTCCTTCCATATTACCTTACTTTTATTGCTTCTCCTGTTTGTCTGTCTCATGGTTGCCTGGCTTCTCCCCCCTGGGCATGTCCTTCTCTTTCTCTCTCATTCTCCTCCTTTTTCTTCTCTTTCTAGCCTAGATTTCTCCTTCTACTTATTCTCTCTGCCGGCCAGCCCTGACTATCCCTCTACTGCCTAGCCATCGTCTGTTCAACTTTATATTAGACCACTTGGGTGCTTTAGGAAGGCAAGGTGAAATAAATGCAACACATCGTTACATAACTGGACAAAGGCAGCATAACCAAATATAACACATCTTTACACCATTAACAAAGGCAGCAGAAACAACTGTAACACACCTTTACACAGTTAAAGAAATATTTTAGAGCATAACCAAATGTAACACATCTTTACACCATTAGCAAAGGCAGCAGAAACAACTGTAACACACCTTTGCACAGTTAAAGAAATATTTTACAGCATAAACAAATGTAACACATCTTTGTCTGGTTAAATGGTTAAAGTAATAGGAAATAGTCATCTTTTTTATTTTAATTCCTTAAAGAATTTCATACATAAGTACTGTATTTATATGATTTCACCCCCTCTCCAGCTCCTCCTGTGTCCCTTCTATACCCTCAAATCATTTCTTCTTTTATTGTCTCTCTCATACATGCACCCTACTCAGTCCATTTGTTATTGCTCTTATTTACATGTGTTAAGAGCCCCCCATCAGGGGCTCATTCCCCGAGAAATTTGATTCTCTCTCTCTCAGCAGCCATTGGTGGTCTAAAGCTCTTAATACAGAGGTGGAGTCTCTTGAGATTTCCTGCATCCTCATTGGCAGGTCAATGGTTATTGTTATCACGTAGGTCTTCTTTAGGCAGTCATGTTATCCAGAGTTCATTGAAGCAACTTTTCTCTTGTGTCTATAAGACCCCATCTTGCAGAAGCTTCCTGGCCTCTGGCTCTCACAACCTTCCCACCCCTCTTCTGTGATGCTCTCTGACCCTGATGTGTGGGGTTGCCTTGCAGATGTGTCGGTTGGGGTTGGGTACCCCATGCTCACTTTTTTCCTACAGTTTGACCAGTAGTGGATCTCTAGAATAGTTCTTATGTGCTGCACTAAGAGGCCTCTTTCACGAAGGGTTACAGTTAACGTCTCTGTGGGTAGAATGATAAATATTTAGTGTATAGTTAGAAATTATATGGGTTTAGGAAGACAGCAGTAGTGGATTTCCACTAGGACCTATGATATCTCCAGCCACAAGCAGTTGGGTAAGTTCACAGTAGAATCTACTCTCACTGAATAGGCCTTAAGTCTAAATAAAAGTACTGCTATAGAACCACTGGGGAAATGGTTAAAGGACCGTTCAAAGGTATAAGGCAGTGCTTAAGTGCAAAGGATGCATGGTTCCTTAGTCTCTCTCTCTCCCGCTTTCTCCCTCCCTCTCTCTCTTTCCCCTATCTCTTTCCCTCACTCTCTGTCTATCAGTATCTCTCTTTTGCATAGCCAAGCATTCTGGAGAATAACCTGTAATGTTTTAATGCTAAACATGATACCATAATACCATAAATAATATCAATAATAATGTAAAGTTATTTGAAAGTTAGCCTTGCTTGTTTATCTAGGAGTTCATGCTGGTTTTGGCCCCAGTGTTCCTTCACCTGCACAGCTGGATTCTCCTGTGCATCAGTACCCCAAGGCTTCTCTAACAAATTACCACAAACTGACTTGGAACTTCACAAGTCTATTCATTTCTTGTTCTGCAGGCCAGAAGGCTGAAGCTGAGCTGCTGGAGGCAGGATCTGAGGAGAAACCTATTCATTGCCCTGGTGCTCATTGTTTCTGCCCACCATTGGCTTTCCTTGGCTTGCAATGCTTCCTTGGGAGCCCCTGTCTAACTTCTCACCATATCTCCCGGTCAGTGAGCCTCTGTGTCCAAGTCCTCTCTTCCTAAAGGCTAGCCATCTCCCAACTGACGCTCTTAACTTGATTATGTCTAGAAACACCCCCACTTTCAAGTATGTTCACGAACACGGATGCTGAGGATGAGAAGGCGAATGTGTGTTTTCGGGGACTTAATTCACTCGACAGCATCTGTGTTGGCTTTTTCCTGGCACCAGTCCTCCTGACTGCATCCTGTTTTCCCTTCCCCCACCAGCACGGCATTTCTCTATGATTCGTTGAGCTGGAGTCTGAATGTCTTTTGGATCCACCAGGGTTTTTCTCACTTAGCACCCTTGCATCTATATCCATCTAAGGTGTGCTCGTGCTCAAAGTGAGTCGACCAGGGTTGATACCTGCTGACAAAACCTAGTGGCTTCTTAAATCTCTGGGTAATGTTTTTCTTATTCAAAACAATTTAATATGGCAGAAAAATAAAGATGACAGAGTAACTTCTCAAAAAAGTCACAAATTATAAATTGATAAGGGGTTAAATACATTCCCACCCCACAGAAAACAGCCGTATTCCAATGCCTTATCCAATGGCTTCTAGATAAGATAACCCAGGCCCTGTTGTTGCATTAATGCATTTCTCCGGGACTTGGTGCCTCACAACCCCTGAAGTCATGGATAATGGCTCAGTCATATGATATATCTTATCTTTGCATTTAATTAGACTTCCAAAATGATTTTATAGTCAATAATAGCAGATGCCAAGATGAAGCCAGGCAGTATTAGACCATATACATCACTCCTTCATAGAGGCTATGGTGGATTTCTGTTTCTTATGATAACTGATATTTTTAAGAGATGTTCTAGTTCATCAAAATGAGGCCCTTGGTGATTGCTAGATAGTGTCTGGGGAGGTCAGTGAATATTTATTGGTGGAGAGTGAGGGTGAAGTTACATAAACTTCTCACGGGCCAAACATTGCATAAGGAGATGAAGGCACTGTTGGATCAGAGCCAGCATTCCAAGTAGATTGTGCATTGATCTGGTTTTAGAATATTGGAAATATTTAAAATATTAGAAAAATCATATTTAATAGGCCTTATTCAATAGACATTAATGGAGGCTATAACCACAGTATCAGAAATGTATATCCATCTCAAGCACATGAGGAATATTATTCTAAAAATATTGTCAGCTAGTATGCCAAAATGTAAATTTTAAGAAATGCCAAAGAATCAGAATCATTAAAACCACATTTCTTTACTGCAATAGAATAATGTTAGAATTTGAAATGGACCATGAAAAGCTAAAAGAAGCCATATATTTGGAAATATAGCAAAAACAGTTTTCCAAATAACGTACAATTTAAAGGAGAAGAATCATAATGACAACAATATCGAAACTATCAAGTCTCATGTCTATCGAAACTATCAAGTATCACGTCTAGTGGTTGGAAGTTCGATTTGTGGTTGAAGGCTATTTATAGTTTTAAATATTTTCATAAGAAAAGCAGAAGAAACGAAGATCACAAGCTAAGTGTTCAAGCCAAGAGTCTCGAGGAAGGGAAGGACATCCAGTCAAAGGAAAATATAAATCAGCAAAAGCTTTTACAAATGTAAAAACTAAAGCAGTAGGGTTGGGAGAGCCAACTCCACAAAGTAACACTCAGACCTTCATACAGCTCTGGTATTCCTGTGGCCACCTCCCACAATAATAAGAAAGAAAATGGCTTAAAGGATAGAGAAAAGTTTAAAAAGCAACAGGAATATGTCTGAAGACCAGTAACAGAGAGCAACTTTTGGTAGAATAAATTAGGAAAAAGCAAGAAAGTGGAAATATTAGAAATATTAAAACATAACATTAAGGGTGTAGGAATTCTAAGGCAGCAGAAAAGAATCTCCTTTCTGATTGGTGCAATAGATTCTAGGTCAATTTAATGATTTTATAAAATATATTACTAATTGTGCAGATGAAGCTGGAAAGTGCTGCAAACCTTCATGTAGCAAGGCCTGCATGTCATCAATCCATGGTGAAGGATTCTGGGAAGAACGCCGTAGACAGGGAACTTTTCAGTGGAGATTTTTCTCTCTCTTTTTAGGGAATAAAAGTCCATCTCTGGAACAAATTATGTCTGTAAACGGAAATCTAGACATCTTCCTGTGATCTGTTATGCTAAACATGGGCAATGTGGAGAAGCAAACAATTGATTCTAGTTGCAATGATAGAGACAGGTGGTGTTGAAACTATTTCTGTTCTGCTCTCACTTTATAGAGATGATCTCTGTGAAACTAACAAGAACCTTACAAACCCAGGAACTATTTCTCACACCTGCTTCCCAGTTCAGAAAACTGAGGCTTCAACTGGGGAAGTAGCTTGTCTAAGACACAGTCAATAAGAGGTAGAAATGTATACCTTAATACAAAATTATAATGTAAGCAAATACATCCCAGAGATGTGTGTGAATGTATGCATTTACCCTGCAAAATGAACTGACTAAAGAAAGGAGGAGACGTATACTCACAACATAAGGAAAACCTGCCAACTGTTACTAACACCATGGGACAGCACTGTACTAGAAGTTCTACACAGTGTGATAAGATCAGAAAACTAGTGAATGAACCATAAGGTAAGAAGTAGAAATTATTATTATTCATACAAGATCTGCTTGCCTACATAGAAAAGCTAAAGAGATCTCAAAAACTGGTAAAAATTCAGCAATAATGCCAGATACAGAGTAATATAAAATGTACCCTCTGAATACACTGTATGAAAATTATGCCTATTGCTATAGTCAGAAATGGTAGATTATAAATTGTAACTCTATGTATCAAACTCATAGCTGTTAAGTATGATTTCTGAAGGTATTTGATGGCATGGGGGAATGGAAATGATCAGAATGTAATATTAAGTGAAAAAAAGCAAAACAAATTATATCTAAATCAATCTTTTATTTGGAGCATATACATATATACTTCTCATCTGCACTTGTTTGTTGTAATTTCCTGTCACCTGTATATGAAATCCAGTGGCTTATCGAATGAGCTATGGGAATTTTAATGATCCTTTTACTTTACAAATTTAAGCATTTTCAAAAGCTTACTACTAAACCACATTTTTATAGTGATGGAAGTCATGAACAATGTTTACCTGGATGCACTGAACGGAACCTGAAGAAAAGTCCTGGATAAGTGGTTTTGGCAAAGATGACAAGGGTCCTCTCAAGGAAATAAGACTCACAAAGGATGCTAGTCCAGAAAGTGGGGCGCACAAGCCCAGTGGAGTGGCATAGAAGCTGCATTCTGTTGTCCTTGGAGTAGGAGAAAGAGGAGAAACAGCTGTGTGGTGGACAGTTCACCTCCCAGCATGTTACAGTGTCAAGTAAGTGATTCTACACACCAACAGAAGCCAAAAAGGAGAGAAAAAGAAACAATGTATTTAATTGTCAAGGAAATGCAATAGTCAATTGGATTGACTCCAATAAAACATCAGACAAAGGGAAATGGCAGATTTACATTGAACTTTCTCTCCATTGGCCAGGACTGCAAACCTTCTCATGGTGGTTTGAATATCTTGAAGACCTTGTCCCAACGGTTATTTTATACAGAACTCTTCTCAGATACTAAATTGCCCATTATCTTCCAGGCAATTCAACCAGAATTTTGCACTTAGTCCTCTTGCATAGCAGGGGTCAGTCAATTGGTGGGCACGGTGCTGCTGAGGAGCCCCTGAGTCCCTTGCTTAATAAGTGTACAGGCTGGGGTTGTGGATGTTTGCTTAAGTACCAGAATGATACAATGATACTGTTAAGAAGATGGGTATCAGCGTTAGACCAGCTTGCTTTGTATCTTAGTTCTATCACTTTCTAGCTACCTTCCTCTGGGTGTGTAACTCGAGGTCACCTTGTTTGTGAAATAGAAATAATTATAATTATGTCACAGAACTGTTATGAACATTTAAGCAGATACCATACATAGGAGTTTATTGTGATCTGGCACCTGCATGTAGTTCATTGCTAGTACCAGCTAAACCCAACCTGCACACCTTTTTGAGACATTCTAGTGTTATAGATATGCCAGCTGATGAAGATGACATCCTCTCAAAATGTCCCAGTGTTCAAGAAACTCTTCTCTTTCACTCTGAGCATTGCAATTATACAAGCAGCTCAAACCTGAATGCTCTAGTCTTGAAAGACAAAAACAACAAACTATCAACTGCATCCTCTTGCTACTTAACTGGATTGAAAACCTTAAGTAGAGAGGACCTGGGAATAGAAAATCCATCTGAGGAAGAGACAAGGTCCTTAAAGCTCAAACCCAAGCAAACTGACTGAAGCTGATGTGAGGTTTTCACTGGATAAGTAAGAAAAGGTCAGAGTTGCAGGATATTGGCTCTGGCATAAGTTAGGGAGGGAAACAGTGATGGGACTATGCTAGGAAGACACACAACTTGCTGCTTAGCTGGCTAATTGGTTGTTGGAACAAATCTGCCTCTTTCTGAAGAGACAGGACACAGTGGACAATATATTTGTATAAACGTGGACAATTCGTTTAGAAAATAAAAGAAAATCAGTCTGAGGGCTCTCATCCTTTCCCATCTGCCCATGTGACTGAGACACACATGACCACAGACAGGAAATGGCCAGTAGGTGGAATCTGAATCTGCTTGCATTGAAAGGAGAGAAGCGAAGTTGAATTATACAGGAAGTATTTGAAGGATCCTTATCTTCCTCATCTTTACCTAAGAATAGTATTGTTTCACTTTTCAATTTCATGGTAAACTCCACTGTTTTTGTGTAAACATACCTTTAAATAGACAACTCTGAGAAGTCAAATGTGGGGTTAAGGGACAAATATTAGCAGAGCAGATACTTTCTGTTTTATTTTTTCTTTTAGACCTAAAGTTTGGTAGCTATTTAGAAATTTAAAATATCTTAGTCACAAAAGCCTTTGCAAACATCTAAACTTAGCATAGTTCAAAATGATGTACATTATCTTTAAGGTGACATGCAGAATGAGATAGGATCTAAAGAACTCAGAGTCGACATCAGCAACAGTATCTCACCCTCACCAAAGAAGAATACTGAAAGAAAATCAGTACCTGTTTGTCCTTCATTTATCGGTTTGATCCTAATACAGCTGTGTTGTAGGGAGCTGCTTGTTCATCCAGGCCTCCCAGAACCAAAATAACCACACAGAAACTATATTAATTAAAACACTGCTTGGCCCATTAGCTCTAGCTTCTTATTGGCTAACTCTTATATTAATTTAACCCATTTCTATTAATCTATATAGCACCACGTGGCAATGGCTTACTGGCAAATATTTGGCATGTCTGACTCTGGCGGCTCCATGGCGACTCTCTCTCTCTCTCTGCCTTCCTCCTCCCAGCATTCAGTTCTGTCTTCCCCTCCTACCTAAGTTCTGCCCTGCTTTGGGACAATGGTTTGTACCCTGTCAATTGTATTTTAATAAAACACTGATTGGCCAATAGCCAGGCAGGAAGTATAGGCATGACAACCAGACAGGAAGTAAAAGCAGGGCAACAAGAACAGGAGAATGCTGGGAAGAGGAAAACTTGTTCTGCAGTTGTGAACTAGCCACAGAAGAAGCAAGATGTGACTGCCTCACCATATAAGGTACTGAGCCATGTGGCTACATAGGCAAGAATAATGGGCTAATATAAGAGTTAATAAGTTATAAGAGTTATAAGTTATAAGAGTTAATAAGAAGTCTGAGTTATGAGGCCAATCAGTTTATAACTAATGTAGACCTCTGTGTGATTTCTTTGGGACTTAACAATGGCAGGAACTGGGCAGGGCAGAAAACCTCTAACAACACTGCCCTATTAACAGGCCAAGGCAGTTTCTTTATTCATTAACCAAGAAAAGCAACACACAGACAGAAGGAACTCCCATACCACAGCTGTTTCTCCCCCACCTACCATTAGAACTAAGCAACTGAACTGTCATGCGCCTTCCTAAGACAGATGTTTTCCACCCCCTCTCACTAGCCCAGAGACTTCCCCTCAATACCTCACTTTGATTTACTTCTTTTCCCCATTTCCCAGAGATCAAAAAGATGTTGAGATAACTGTCATTTACAAAAAGCATATACAATCAAGCAACATAAAAATCACAAAAGAAAATTGCTCAGTGTTTGAGACTCTATTCACTGTGTTAATGTCCCATTTTCCTCTCCATCTAATAGGGCCTATACAGTATTGTCTGTGCCAGGGCCATCCCTTCCCAAGCTCCTCTCAAGCTATCTTGTATTCTTGCTGCTGTCTTTCACTTGTGACAATCAACTCATTGGGCTCAGGGGCCTCCTCTACCTAGTATTGCTTTTCTGTGCAGCAATTTATGTGCAACTTCAAACTGAGTGCTCTTTACTCATGGAAACATATTTTACTCTTGACTCTGGAAATACTGCATTCTTCTGCCTCACTTCCTCTTCCCATCCCTACCCCCTCCTCTTTATTTCCTCTATTCTAGCAGTTCTCAACCTGTGGTCCATGACCCCTTTCACAGGGGTAACACATCAGATACCCTGCATATCAGATATTTACATTACAATTCAGGACTGTAGCAGAATTACAGTTACAAACCCTACATATCGGATATTTACATTACAATTCAGAACTGCAGCAGAATTACAGTTAGGAAGTAGCAAGGAAAATAATTTTATTGTTGGGGTCACCACAACGTGATGAGCTGTGTTAATGGGTCAGTCGCAGCATGAGGAAGGTTGAGAACCATTGCTCTGTGCTATTAGATAATTTTCTTATTCAGGCCTCAGTTCACAAGCCTGCTCCTTTTCTGTCTCCAGTCTCTATGGAGGAAACATATGCCATGGATTCTTAGGGCTTGACGATCACACAGCACTAAGAAGTCACAAATGTACACCCTATCTTGCCCGTCTTTCACCAAACTCACCCAATATATTCTCTTTATGTCTCATGAGCATCTGAAACTATACCAGTCCATAACAGGGCTCCTGATCTTTTGGCTGATGTCCCCCCACCCCAAATTTGTGCCATCATGAAACCATTTACTCAGGCTTACAATCTAGGAACCATCATTGCATTCTTTCTCCCCCCCCCCCAGAGTTTAGCCCTGGAACTCTGTCTGTAGACCAGGCTGGCCTCCTACTCAGAAACCTGCCTCCTTGCATTCTTTTCCTTGTACCCGAGATTAATCTTGGAAACAAGTATTGGTTCCGGATCCACCTTAAAGATAATCAGAAAAGAAATATATTCCTCTCACTTCTGCTAGCAGCTGTCACCTGAATCACTGTAGTATCTTTTCGGCTGGCTGCCTTCCCCTAGTGTTCATTCAGGTCTGTTTGACAAACAACCATGAGACTTTAGAAATGCCAGTCAGATCATGCCAGGTTCCTTCTCAAAGCTCACTGCTCCTCATCTGACTTTGGCTGACATTCTCATCTTTCCTTGGCATACAAGGGCCTATGTGAATCTGCTGCTGCCTACCTTTCGGTTTGCTTTGTTTCTTTTGTTTTTTGCTTTCTCCTGCTTTCCCTAATGAACACCATACCTTAGCGACATTTATCCTTCTAGAAGCTGGAGCATGCCACACTTGTCTTCCCTCTGAAATTTCTCGACTTGTTCCCTCTCCCTGGAGATGTATCCCCCAGGATATTGCACAGCTATAAATGTTCACAACTTTGTTCTAATGATGACTTAGCGCAGACTTCCCAGGACACCCTTCTGGCAGAAAAACAGCATCTCCTCTTTTGCTAATCACTCTGTATTTATTTTGATTTATATTTGTATTACTAGCTGAATTTTTGTTATTGCAATGCCTGATTCTCCTATCAGAATACAAGCATTGTAAAAAGAGGGAACTTGTCTAATCTGCCATGCAGATATAGAGAGAGTGAAGTTTAGACATGAATAGTCAGAGAGTCCATATGTATGCCTATGTGCTAGCTTCCTCTTTCAGAGACGAGAGAACCCTGTTTGTTCACACTAAATATCTGACTCATTCCAGACAAACTAAGTTAATCATATTCACTGGAAGACTGTTTTGTTTTCTCTTTTATTTTTCATTGTATACATTAAAGCTAGCAGGCCAACGACCAACTACACAGAATAAACACCAGCAGCCCTTTCACATGGTATCCTTTAAGTGTGCTTGTCTATTTTTGTCCAGTAAAGATTTACAACCACTCCCTCTTTCCTTTCATCCTGTTCTTCTTCCTGACTAGCAGTTCATTCAGAAGTTGTAAGCCTATAGACATTGGTGGCAGGTGGCAATAGCTGGCAAACAGCAGGTATATTGCTCCAGGGTACTGTGTAATTTAATGCAGTAGCAAGACATGTCTGCTGATTTATGGGTTGATGGAACACAGACACTGCCTAGCTCTATATTGGGTAGGGAGCATCAGCATCCACAAGAAAGACTGTATCACCAACAATACACACTTATAAAAAAAAAAACAAAAACCTGGAAGTCTTAAAGTTTCTTCCCCCTTAAAACCCAAACCAAAGAAATGCCTGGGGTCTGAATAACTGTAGACACTGCAGCTGTAATGGGTCTGAATAACTGTAGACACTGCAGTTGTAATGGGTCTGAATAACTGTAGACACTGCAGTTGTAATGGGTCTGAATAACTGTAGACACTGCAGTTGTGATGGGTCTGAATAACTGTAGACACTGCAGCTGTAATGGGTCTGAATAACTGTAGACACTGCAGTTGTAATGCCTGGGGTCTGAATAACTGTAGACACTGCAGTTGTGATGGGGCTCATGGGCTTTCATATCTAAATCCCTGCTGAGGGTTTTAAAGTAGAATGGGTGGGGCATTTGGCCACTGTCCCACAGTCATCCAGGGATGCTATCTACTGTTGGGCCCCATACCAATCTCTGGATGCTGGGGCACCGAGTGTATGACTGCTTCCCAGCAGCAAACCCTCCCCCTGGCCTTGCACGTCCCTGTACAACAACTCCCTACCTCTAGATACATGTCATGATCACTGTACCAAATTACTTGGATGTAATGTTCATTAATATAGACACCCCCTTTCCCGTGAGGCTTCTAACTGAAATATTCAGCATGGTGAACTGGTTTAGCAGTTGCCGCACAGCTGTTCTGAGCCAGTAGGTCTCAGTGATCCCACCATCTTTGGGTACCCAGGGGCAGTTCAGAGCAGTGGTTGGATATAGACCAACTGTCACATCCTAGGGACCATCTTTATTTTTCTGCCATCAGCACTTACTCAACTGATTTGTAATCTTAGGGATGTTATTTAGCCCTTAATGTGTCCCATTTTTTTTCCTTTTTCACACCGGAAATTATGTTGGTCACATTGTATAGAACTGGGAAATGGGTTTGTATGCATTCGATGTTTGCAATAGGTTTTGCTGGGCGGTGGTGGTGCATGCGTTTAATCCCAGCACTTGCGAGGCAGAGACAGGCAGGTCTCTGTGAATTTGAGACCAGCCTGGTCTACAGAGCTAGTTCCAGGACAGGCTCCAAAGCTACACAGAGAAACCCTATCTCAAAAAACCCAAAACTAAACCAAACCCAAACAAATAAGCAATAGATTCGATGTTTTACTGAGTCTGTGTGTTCACTTGCCTTCCTCCATTTTAGTGTTCCCAGCTGAGGATAATCAAATACTTACCATAGAGACTAACTGAATTAATGAGCAGTGTGATATCTGGCATGTTAATTATTTTCATTATTTCTGTGACAAAATGCCTGATGGACAGGGCTTGAAGTAAGAGAGCTGTGTTTAGGCCCGTGGTCTCTGCAGGTTCAGTTCTTCATGGCAGGAAGGCATGATGGCTAGGCTGGCTGGCACACTCCATTCCGAACTCTGGAACTTGCAGTGTGGAGGTGGGTAACTTGCCACACATGGGCTACAGAAGGCACAGACTGGAACCAGAGCTGACCCAGCCTTCAAAGGCACACCCTAGGGACACACTTTGGGCCCCACCCCCATAAGTTTCCACAGACTCCTTCAACAGCATCAACAGATGTGAACCAATTGCTCAAACACAGGAGTCTCTAGGGCTTTCATATTCAAATAGCAACATATGATACATAATAAGTGCCACATGCATGCCACCAAAAGGAGGAACCTTTAAAGGACCAGTACTTTCTGCAGCCTATGCCCTGTGAGGGACAGACATGTTTCATTTAGATTATCTTTGCAGGAATGATCGAACAGTGCACATATTAACTATTAATATGTTAATATGTTAGTTAAAGAGCAATCTTACACTAAATCCCCATTGTGAAACCCAGAAGCATAAACACAAGGCAGAGTCAGAATCTGAAACAGTGTGGTGCCTTTCAATATCTTAGGAAAGACCTTGGAACAATTGGGAAATAGATTCCTGTCGAATATTTCACAACAGATTTCAAAGAAATCATAATAGGAACTTGTCAAACGATCTCAAGATTTGTTTCAGTGAAGGTATCAGTTAGCATTGAATAGAAGTCATGGCCACATTTAAAGCTTCTTAAGGTATGATATTTGGAAAATAATAAATGTAGATTTTCTTTTCAAAATCACACAGGTCCAAAATTTACTTTGTAAGTAAAACCCTCTTTTACATAATGTCAACATAGGGAGGAACAAAATTCAGAGACTTGTCTAAACTGGCTTGTTTTATTAGCATATATTATTGTACAAGATAGTGAGTTCCATCTTGCCATTTTTTAGCTGTATATAGTTGGCTAGTCTTGCCTAGTTGTGTCTAGTTGGCTAGTTGCATATAGTTGTCTAGTCTTGGCTAGTTGTGTCTAGTTGGCTAGTTGTGTCTAGTTGGCTAGTTGTGTCTAGTTGGCTAGTTGCATATAGTTGTCTAGTCTTGGCTAGTTGTGTCTAGTTGGCTAGTTGTGTCTAGTTGGCTAGTTGTGTCTAGTTGGCTAGTTGTATATAGTTGGCTAGTTGCATATAGTTGGCTAGTCTTGGCTAGTTGTGTCTAGTTGGCTAGTTGCATGTAGTTAGCTAGTCTTATTTGTCAATGTTACTACATCTGGAATTAATCAAAATCAGTTCTGTGAAGGACTTTTCTCAGACCATTTAAGGTGAGAAGACCCACCCTAAAACTGGGCCACACCTTCTGGTGACAGTCTATGTAAAAGGATGTAGAAGAAGTAAGCTTTTGCTTTTTGCCTGTTTGCCTTCACTCCATTTGGCAAGTTCATCTGTCCTGCTGTTGAGGCATTCCTTTACTGGTATTTGAACTGGGATTCCAACATATACAGAAAACCAGGCAAGACATCTGGCCTCCTGGATAAAACAGCTATTTCATTCTTGAACGTTCACTGAGGAAACAACTGTTGTTGGGTTAGCCACAGGCCGTAAGCCACTCTAAGCAAATTGTATACATACATGCTTATATATATGCATATATGTATGTAGCATGTATGTGTGTGTATGTTGATATGTTCAGTTTATTAGTCCTGTTCCTCTGTGTTGGGATCATTTGGAGTTCTGGCCTCCAGCTGCTCTTCCCTGCTAGAGATCTTTGAGTTACTGAAAGCAGTGTCATAATTGTTTACCAGCTCTGCTTCACGAGCACGTGTTGCCTTGAGGATCAGAGGATAAGGTTTTCACCTGTTGGTCCACCTGACTGTTGGGTATATAAGCCTCCATGGTGCTATTGAATAAAGGGCTTCTTACCAGTGACTAGAGGTCCGTGTCTCTGTCTCTCTGTCTGTCTCTGTCTCTCTGTCTGTGCTGTCTCTGTCTGTCTGTGTGTGTTTCAACCTCCAGCCCCTTGCCCGAAGCTCATGAACTGTATGGTAATGCATAGAGCACAGACAGGCGTTGTGCGCTGCACCTCTGGAGAATTTTGACTGATGAAATAGCATGCTCTGATCGTGTTCACACACACCTCACTACCCTCTTTGCTTCCCCTTGCCACCTCCCAACTGGTCCCTTCCTTCCGAAACAGTTTCCCTTCTACTTTCCTGTATCTTTAAAAAAAATCTAGATCTTACAAATGAAAAAAACATGCAGTAATCGTTTTTCTGAGTGAGTTTATTCTGTTTAGCATGATGATATCGAATTCCAGCCACTTCCCCACAGATGATATAATTTTGCTCCTCTTTGTGAGTGAGCAAACTCTGCTTTGCTTGTTTCTAATTTCTTTATTCATTCATCTGTGCGTGGGTACCTGGACAGATTCCATAACTTGGTTAACATGAACTATTTTTTTATAAACATGAGTGTTGAAGTATCTCTGTGGTATGTTAATTTAGATTCTTTCAGGTGTATAACCAGGAAAGGAATAGGAAAGTTCTATTTGAGCTTTGAGACCCTCCACACCGATTTGCATCGTGATGCTACTGACTCACATCCCTAACCATGAAGTTACTTTTTTTCTTGTTATTGGTAAATGAATCAAATATGGGGCTCTGAAAGTCAAACCTATTTCTACAGTGTGATGGGCAAGTCAGCGTAGACTGTGAAATAAGAATTGTTGCTTCGAATCTCGGCTCATCCAGGTCATTCGCCTATTTTTTCTCCTATGAAGTGAGGGATAGAGGTACCTATGTCCAGTACTGTTCTGAGAGAGGAGCTCCCAAAGAAAAGCCTATGTACAAACGCAGAGGGAGCTGGTTCAGGAGCACAGCTCAGTCTTTCCTACATGAGTCTCACTGGTACCCTTCCAACACACAGCTGGTGTTGAGCATATCGCTTCAGTACCAGAGAACTCCAATAGCAGGCAGGGCAGAGGCCAGTCAGGAAAGCAGGCAAGTGCCTGAACTGTCTTGAAGCATTTTCACAGACTCTAGAAGTACACACAGCTGTAATTTTAACCCTATGGTGGTTAGCATTAACTAGAGACTGGACAGAATCTAGAATCACCTACGTGATAAGCCTCATGGGTATGCCTGTGAGGGACTACTTAGATTAGTTTATCTGAGGTGGGGAGACACACTTTAACTGTGGGGTGTCTCTGTTCCATGGACCAGGGGTCAAAGTGAATAGAAAGAGGTCTGAGCATCAGTATACATCTCCCTCCCCTCCTGAACCAATGCTATGTGACCAGCTGCCTCAAACTCTTGCTACCATTACTGACTATACCCTGGAACTGTGAACCAAAACACTCCCATTCTTCCCTAAACTGCTTTTGTTAAGGAATCTGGTCACCATGAGGCGGTTATCACTAATACAAATGGTCTGTCTGAGCAAAAGGGAAGTCTGAGCAGAAAGCAAACCTCATTTTGGGTGACTTTCATTCGGAAGTCTGAGTTGATTCCATTCTCCCACTTTTTTTTTTTTTTTTTTTGAGACAGGGTTTCTCCCTAGCTTTGGAGCCTGTCCTGGATCTAGCTCTTGTAGACCAGGCTGGCCTCGAACTCACAGAGATCCGCCTGCCTCTGCCTCCCAAGTGCTGGGATTAAAGGCGTGTGCCACCACCGCCCGGCTCCATTCTCCCACTTTTTTAAATGAGCTCGGGGGTGTTAATTTTGTCTTGTGTATAACATGTGTAACATTTCATAGACGATGTGAGTCGCACTCCTCACACTCCACATAGTAACAGAACTCATTCAGATTTCATGTTTTGGTATTTAGGAAGTGGCATCTATATTTATATATTACTATGTATATGTAAATACATATGTGTATAGATATAAATATATGTGCATATACATACTGTCATATGCATACACACAGATATACGGAGCAATGCATCACAGGCCAGAGTGCAATTCAAGATAAGCTTTTTGGATTCAGTTTCTGGTTACCAAGCTGTTTATCAGATTAAAGATTCATAATCCTCTGCACTCTAACATCGCTCATCAAACCTAAACAGTCACTAGGCAGATTCAAAGTGCAATTAGTCTTTTCCTTGATGCCTGAGAGTATCTGGCAAACTCTTAAGATGTCACGTCATAAAATAGCTAAGAAAATCTTGTTTCAGTATAAACTATTTGCCATCCCCATTAAGATGGGGTTAAGTTTATCTTCAGGGAAACCAGATGAAGACATTTACATAGTTTTATCATCAGGAAATATATTATGAACTGTCATGAATATGATTATAAATGTGATCTTATAATAGAGGCAGACGATCTAGGGTGGGAATCTCAACTCTGAGAGCTATTACACATGACTGGGGGCAGGTCAACATTTTGGAGCCTCGCCTGTAAAAGGCTGATAATGGTAAATACTTTCCAGCATAATCATTAGAATGAAATGGGATGATATGCAAAAGAGCCAACTATGAAGTGCCAGGTGCTATACGGTTGGAGAGTTTGGAGATCTTCACCACAGTCATTAGCAGGGTCCAAGTGGTAAGGGAAATGGAAGACAATGCCTTGTGTGGCTTTCTTTAAGTTAATTGGGTCTCCAAACTACACTCATGTGGAATAGTGTCTTTGTTCTGTCCTTGGTACCCCATATGGGGTGAGAAGCCCTTCATTCATGTCTTCCCAAATAAGACTGAGGCAACAGGGATCCTGTGCTCTTTCTTTGAAAACACAATGGTTGGTGCCATGTGTGAAGGTTAAGGTCCTTCATTTGAAGGCCAGAGATTTGGACCTTTCTCTTTACTTGCTTAGAAAAACGACAACTTCTCATCAACCCTGGGGACATAGTACCCACATGCTCCATGCCAGTCATCGCTGGCCACTGTCGGACTGTTGGTGGAATGTATGCGCCAGAAGTCACAGCAGGAGGCATTGAGGCCAGTTATGAAGATTCTTTCAATAAGGTAGGAAGAAGGAGAAAGATTAAGAAGTGTGTGATTTGCTTTACAAAATGTCAGTCTAAGAGAAATTGCTTTGGTTGTGAATGGGATGTCCTTCTAAAGAGTTTTCTTGTGCTTTGAACAATAGTTTCCAGCTCCTTAGCCTGAATTGGAGAATGTTTGATCATAACTCTTAGAGCACAGGAAAGCATGGCTGCTCAGTAACACGGCAGATTTCCAAGTTTAGCCCTCTTCCTCATCCTCTTGATCCTCATTATCCTGCTTCTCCATCTTCCCTGTCTCCCACCATGTTTTTCTCACTATATAAGTGAAACTGACCTTACCTTGTAATCCCTGATTTAGCCTCTCTCCTATTGGGATTATAGGGTTGTGACATTATACCCAACTTAACCTTTTTCTTCTCAAAGGATGGCATCCAACTTTTCCCCATGAAGACAGCTTTTGGGGAAGTTCTCATGTAGACTAAAACAAGGAACTAAGCATATTTATTTCCCTTAGGAATGAAATACATGAGAAATGATAAATTTCCCTCTGTCTCACTTTGTTCTCTTCCAAACCAATATACATTCACAATTTTATTTCAAAGTCATTAAGATATTCTCTACAACCCTCAAGAACTGTTCAGACACCTTGGAAGTCCTTTGCAGAGTTGATGGTCTTATTGTAAATCTGCTTTTTACATTTAGCTGTTGTAGGGACTACCATGTTTCTGGGGGACACAGAGAGGATTTTTCCCTATGATGTTCAATGATACCATGGAATATTGGAGAAGCAAGATCACTATGTGGCCAAATAAAAGTGATACCTCCCACGAGTCACAGACCGCAAAACTGCACTGCACTTGAAGAATGGTCTCTCCTTCCTAATGGAGGGCAAGGTGACATCAGCAGAGCAGCCCTTGCCTGAGTTTTGAAAGGCAAGCTTTTTCCGACTGGATGTTAGAGACGATGGTTCATGCTATGTGAGGAATGACGTGGAGAGCACAGTAGTCTCCATGGAAATCTTCCATAATGGTTGGCGCACAGAGGGCAAGAGAGAGGTGTGAAGAGAGATGGAGCTGAGAGGGAACTGGGCCTCTTGGGAGAAACACAATCGCTCCATCATTCCAAAAGGCAGCTCTGGAAAAACATGAGAGGCATTCTCGGAAAGCATCAGGGTTAGAAAACATGATAGTTTCTCAGGGTGTCCATGGTGAGGTGTTGTCTATAACTATCAGTGTAGGCCAAGTGGACGATATGGATTTGGGGTAGTGGGAAATTAGGCTGTATGCTATCTGGATAAAAAGAAACGAATAGAAGTGGAAGGTGTGTCTACTGTAGGTGAGTGGCTAGGGTAGTGCCCATAGAGGGCTCACGCAGGAGGAATACGAGCAGCACAGGAGAGGTGTTTTAGGAACTGAACATCCCGGTGCATATATACAGCAAGAAAAACTGTATGTATGTATATAAATATGTATTTAATTTACGAATGTGCTAACATCTAGCTGAAGATAGAGGCTTGATATGGTGAAATGTTTCGGGTGACTTCAGCCTCAGGTAATGTTTGAAATTTTGAGTATAGTTATAAGGTGGTTGTATAAGGCATATACTTTATATGCATAAGGTAGTGTGTGCAGGCCATGGGGAAAGAATGCTACATTTTTTTCATATTTGCAGAAGGAGATTTGTTTTCAAGTTAGTTTTGACAGAAGGAAGGGTGGGGAGCAAATGAATGAGAAAGAGCATGTGAGGCTGAGCCCCTTGCTCAGCCCACACAGGAACCTGGCAGATTTTCTGATCTGATCCGTTGATCAATAGGATAACGACACTTCATAAAATCACAGAATCTAACTTTGGAAGGGATGTTTGAAGTCTTTATTTGGTTATTTTAACAGTTTTCCATTTCTAGAATGACTAAGTACGAGGAACATTTTCCCGTCCTGCCCAGGAAAGGGCAAGGACACAGAAGTGGAGTCAGGACGGCAGCTCAGGTTGTGAGAGGCCATGGGGCACGCAGTGTGCTTGAGGGCCACCTGGTGGCACAGGGTTTTGCATTTAGAGGTGACAAGCTATCAAGTTGCTAAGGGCCAGTTTAGTCAGCAAGTTCAAAGGACCTGAAGAGTGAATGGGGTCAAGGACAGCAGAGAGAAAGTTCAGATTCTTCTTTCAAAAAGAAACTTGATTGAGAGGGGAAATCACAGGATCGTGTGGGGGCTGTCTGGGGAACTGAGGGTGCATAAATATGCATCTTGAACATATAGTTAGGTTGAGTTATATGTGTATAATGCATTAATACTTGTGTGCATATTTACTTAAATGAGGAATTCATGGCCTTTTATTAGATGCTAAGCAAGAAACTGTTTCAAGAAATAGAAAAGAGGTAGGGAAAACATTGATCACACTGACTGTTAGAATCGATAGTGTGAATTGAGCTGAGAACACAGGAACAGGAGCTGACAGCAGGCAGGATCTCATGAGTGTGGGTTTGGAGAGAAGGAAGAATCCATACTCAAATTACTACACAGAAGAAAAAATTATCTGAGCTCATTAGCTTTCAAAAAATTTCACAACTATATCAGAATAATGACAAATATCACTATTCATATTAAGAGGCCTAAATCAACTTCTACCCTTTCCATCGCCCCTACTCCTTCCGTAGGAGAAGAGCTCACCTAGGTCTCCTTCCTTCCTGCAGAGGGAAATATTGTCATGCCGCTCAGCCTCATCGGTAAGACAGGGGAAGGCACCTTTTGGGTTCTGTCTGTCAGCCTCAGCCAACAAGAGCTACATAAGGCCTCTTCCTGTCCCTTCAGAAACCTGTTCATTCCACAAGACTCCTGAATGACAATCCCTACACTCTCTTCTGTTTGCCCTTCATCTCCCTTCTATTGTGAGCCCTTTGAGTTCAGCCGCTAACTACTCAATTAAAAAAAAATGATCTCTCCCCCACCCTCCTATCCCCCAGTAACAGCCTGACAAACCGAATCATACCTGCGGTTGCTTGCAGAGATAAACAGAAAAAATTAAAAAAAAAAAAACAAAAAACAAAAAACAAGGGAGAGAAACATTAGAATCTGTCTGGTGACTGCTCTTGTTAGTAGACACACTAAGCGCTCTCATGTTTTCAGATTCTCAGTTCTCCCCATTCAACCATCACCACCACTACACAGACACATACACATACCCAAATTCTTTCTGTCTGTCTGTCTCTGTCTCTCTGTCTCTCTCTCTGTCTCTCTGTCTGTCTCTCTCTCACACACACACATACACGCACACACATACACATATGCACATGGCATTTGGGAGCAGACTGCAATGCCCCTTCTCTCTCTCTCTCTCTCTCTCTCTCTCTCTCTCTCTCTCACACACACACACACACACGCACACATGCACACACACACACATGCACACGCACATGGCGTTTGGGAGCAGACCACAATGCCCCTCTCCCCTCTGCCTAGATCTTGATTGTCAGCCTCATACACAGACCCAGACAATGCACTCAATAGGCGTCTTTGGGGGAGACAATTATAGAAAGCATGATAACGGGATTTGTCACCCTGATGTGGATGCTGCTTCAGCAAGCATTTCAGTAATGAAAGAGAGTTTTACTACTTGTAAATGTGAATGAATTTCAGCTGTCTCTTTTTTAAAAAAAATTCTTTTGGAAGAAAGCCAATTAAGATCATCTGTCTAATGCATCCACTCACCCCCACTGAGCAATATGTCAGTTACAATAGATGTCTAATAAACTCCGACTTCTCAGGACAGGGTGCTGAGCATGCTGAAACAGGGGAGATCTTTACCTGAACAGTGATTGGAGGTGGCTGATGAAAACTTCCTGGGGGTGAATTTTTATTTTCTGTCCCTAGGGCCACAGAGCTGGGGGCATTTGCAATATGCCAGCGTGCTAAGATGAAAGAAGTTTCAAAACAGTGAGCTATGGCATCCAGGGCAAGTCGCTTTCATTCCTGTGGCAGGGCACGCAAACTGTCATGCTTGTAGAGAACTGAGAAAGCTAATTGTCCAAACCCTTTTCCTGGCTACTGGTTGTCTGCTACCTCTCTCCAGAAACGTGTCTGCGAGAATGTGCATGGGCTTCCAGGGATTGAAGCACAGGCCCACTACAAACTCCCCTTCCAGAAAAAACATGCATTAAGTTTCTAGAAAGGTGTTGTGTCCTAGAAAGAGACTGCCTGAAGACACCAGTTCTTGACTGAGTCAAGAATCAGTGTGACAGTTACACACATACATGCTTTTCTTCTTCAAAGATGGATGCACAGACCCTGAATCAGATATGGGAGACGGTAATCTCACTCTTGGGTATATTCTCAAAGGAACATCTTACTGCAGAGATACATGTTCATGCATGTTCATTGCTGCTCTGTTACAATAGCTCAGAAGTGGAAACAGCCTAAATCCTATCTGCTCATCAAAAAAAATAAGGAAAATGTGCTATATTTATACCATGGGATGTTATTCAACTTTTAAGAAAAGCAAAATTATGAAATTCAGAGATAAATCAATAAAGTTAGAAACTTTCATGCTGAGTGAGGTAAACCAGGCTCAGAAAGAGAATTGTCACAGTTTTTTTCTCATTAGCTTTGAGACTTCAGATAATTGCATTTAGAATACTCATAGAGGTCTGGAGATTAAGAAGGTGCCATGTATAGTGGGGGCTTTCTAGGGAGGGGAGATAGAACTCTGTAGTATAAGGGTTCAAAAGAGAATAATGGAGCAAGAAGAGTTAAAAGGAGAAGGTATAGGAGGGCAGGGTAGAATGGAGAATGCAAGTGTGGAAATCCAACCCCATGACCTTTTGAAAAGGTGATATGAAGACCTGTTAGTATACAAATCTCTTAAAATATATGCATATACTCATAATAATTTTCTAAGATTAATATAATTACATCTCTCTTTTTTCTTTCCTCTCTCCAAACCCTTTCATATATCCTTCCTCACTCTCCTTCAAACTAATGGCCTCTTCTTTAATTAAATGTTATTGAATGTATAAATGTATGTGCATATATATTCCTAAGCATAACCCACTCAGTCCCGATGTTACCAGTGTGTTTGTTTCCTGGGATGACCATTAGATTCTGGACAACCTGTTGGTGTCTCTTCCATGGTGGAGCTACCCTCCAATGAGGGGACAATACCCTACCTAGACACCACATACTAGCAAATAAAAATCTCAGTATACCAGACATGTCTTTGAGTGGTTGACCAATTAGAGCCCATAGACCCATAAGCTTTACAAGCCATCACCAACACTCTTGGTTACTCTCCAGAACTTGGTGGTAAGACCTTATTATTGAAGATACTCTGTACTTGAGCCATACAGCATGGAAACATCAAGATGGTATTCACCCGGAAGCTTCATCCACACTGATCAACTTTCATGGAGCTGGAAGGTGGCTACTGAAGAATGAAAGCCAGGTTTATTTCTGGCCTCTATCTGTATAGGCACATAGACACATACTCAAGGGCATTTACATTCATTTCAGGCCAATCCACTATCAGTTCATTCATCCATTCATAAGGCAGAATTGTCTGTGATTTACTTTGAAGAGGATTGCTGTGTCACCATAGATTTGTGTGTAAATCCTCTTCCAAACAAGCGAGGGGCTTTGTCACGCCACAGTCAAGGGCATTGTTTACACTGTAATATTCAAGCTAACAATAAAACTGACTCCCATTTGCCCTGCCATTTTGCTCACAGTGATGTTGATGATGCTTCTATGAACCTCAAAACTGTCTTCTTGAAATCACTATCAGTCCAATTCACAATGTCATCTGGGTCCTTGTCAGGATTTCTGCAACCATCTTCAGGAACCCTCACCATCATTGTGTGTAAAACCAGTGTCATCAGAACCTTAGATATCAGCATGGTCAGTTAAATAATGCTCTCAAAGTGACCCATGGGAACTACTAATGTTCCCTACATGCCAGCGGGACCCACATGTACCAACATGTGATGCAATTACAAGTCCTGAGATAGGCGGAGTGCTCTGAGTTACAGAGAGGGCCCATAACAAGGGACTTTGGAAAGGTTGACAGTAGGGTATTAGACTATGGAAAACAAAAAGGCAAGTTGGTGATGGGGACAGAAACAAGGGCTATGAGACCACACATTGCATTTAGTCTCCTTTGGATATCCAGGAGGAAGGGACCTGCTCAACACTGTAGTCTGTAAGACATATTTTAGACTTCTGGTCTCTTAAACTGTAAGAGAGTCAACTTCTGTTGAGTTAAGCTATGAAATGTGTGTTAAGCCATTACAACAGAAATTTTCTATGGTCAGCGAAAGACCTCTGTTGATGCTGTGGCTCTTCGTTATCTTTTCTTGGAGGAAAGAGGGTACTCTTTCCATTCTATGAGAAAGGAAAGGTGTCAGGATTCGTGACCCCAACATAGAAACTATTTTTCCCTAGCTGGGCCAGTACGGAGGTGCAAGAAATAATGAGACACAGTTTACACAGCCATATAGGAAATGCATCTCAGGCTTCCTTCATTCCTGAAGATCTCCCCGCGTTTATTATTCAAACACCTTTTATCACACAGGTAAACCAAGGTGGAAACTCATTAATATTCTCTTTCTGGGGGACATGGAACTACAGAAACACCTGCAACTTAAGTCACCAGTTTGGAGTCAACACCTCTCCCCAGGCGATCTACATATTAACAAAAGAGAAAGAGCCATACATCCTGAGTCTTCAGGATTGTAGCTACCTTGGAAATTAAGCATGGCCAGAGAGCCTGGCTGTAAATATCTTGTATGAAACATGGCCCTACAAAAGGAAGACAGAAATATAGGCTTTTTACTTTCTTAGATGTCATATTGGCATTGTCCTTTGCCAGAGAAGGAAGTTACCACCAACAGCCATCATTAGGATGCTAAGCTTTTTCTTTCATATCAACCTATTTGTGTGGGAGGGGAGCAGGTGCATGACATGGTGCATGTATGGAAACTTGAAGGAGTGTGTTCTCTCTATTTTATGGGTCTTCAGTTGGTGACAAGCCACTGTACTTACTGAACAGTCTTGCTGCTCTCAACTACAAATTTTCTGTACAAAGTTTCTAGGTCATATTTCTCCTATTTTCTACCGAGATTGTTCCATGGGGGCAGCATAATATTGAACTGAGGTTGACATAAGGCACATTCTTCCACATGCAAGCTAACAAGTTATACTGTTTCTCAAGTTTTCCTATCTCAACAGTGCATACCTCACACAGACAAAAAGGTATCGTGGTATTTCCACCTGCTTGGACCAAGGGTTCCAGCCACCACAACGTTTTAATGTGGCCAGTTGTGCCTGGGTTAATTATTGAAAAGTAACTACATATAGGATGGCTTTTCTGGTTTGCCTGTCTTAGAAAATGATCTGATGATTCAAACTCTTACAGATTTAAAAAGGGAGGGTCGGCCAGACCACAAGGAAAATCAAGACTTCTGTTTGTTAGCGCTGATGTAGTTTGCTCAGTGTCTATGTGCATATGGCTGAGTCCTGGGCTTGGAGGACTTGCTTTCCTGGAACTACAATGAGCCTGAATAGTTTTTGTTAGATAACTACACTCCTTTGAATTTATCATATTATATCACATATTTAACTCATGGCTTTAAAGTCATTTTATTGTGCAAGGCTGATTTCAAGATTAAAAATCCCATTCTGTCTTATGAATACTTCAGGTTAAAAATTGGTCAGTCGAATTTCTTAGGCAAAGAATAAGCCAGTTTTGTATTATAAACCTGAAGATTTTCATGTAATATTTATACAACTCCTTTACTTTTGTGATATAAATATAATATAATTATACAAAAACATACAGTATTAGTTCTTGGACAAGCTATAGTCTATTTTTTTCCTCTTGTGTTTTCCTGTGCCCATTACTAACACATTTTAAAACTAGAGGAAATGTAACTTGAAATTATTTAAGTTAAACATTAAATATTCACATCATTTTCATTGAGAAGTATGAATAATAATATACAATAATCTTATAAAATATTTACTCAATATGCCAATCAGAGATACGATGATTCATAATATTTAGAAATGTAACAAAATGTCTCTGCAGATAACTTTCCAAAGAGCAGCTTTAGGAAGCTGAAGAACACAGAACACAGTTTCTTTGTCTCCTCATGTTTGGTACTGTGTGTTCATAACCTTCACGATGCAGACATCAGTGCCAGCTGGGTCTGGAGCCCTCCAACCCCAGTGTGAGAGCCTGAAAATAGATGTCACGTTCAGTGCCAGCGAAATCCGGGGAGTAGGCACCTATCGTCAGAACCGGAGCGTTTCTTACCATTCTTAACCAATGCTTAAAGCACACACTTCTGCTCCCCTGCTTTATGAACTAAATCTCAATGTCCACAAGGTAACTTCAACACTCTGATTGTGATACTGAACTTTAAATGTTAAGGATTAAAACTGTGATGTGTAGAGAACATGACTTCTTTCCCACAAGGGATATTGTGGCTATTAAATTCATTTACTAAGTTTTAGTTTTGATATCCTCATTGTCTGTGACTTATTTTAAAAAATAAATTATCTTTTGAATATCATAGTTTTAAGTTGGGATGAGACTCAAATAATTAATATTCTATTTTTTGTTCAAGGTACCTGTATCCTAGTTTTAAAAATTGGTAGATGAGCAAAAATAAGAACTTTTTTTTAAGTATAATAGTTTTGAGTTTTACATTCTAGAAATACTCTATTATGAATAGATTATATGGTATGAGGTCTAAACTAAAATCTCTCCTGCATATATGTGTAATAGGTAGCTTCATTTGTGGAAATATTATTGTGTCTTCATTGAAATATCTGCCTGCATATGCAATACAATAAAAATAAATTAATAATTAAAAATTAAAATAAGATTACTACAGATGTGTGGTTTATTATGTGATAGTTATTCTCTTTTAGTTATTTACATTCATATATTTACTGCAATACTACATGGTCATGAGTCTTAGAACTTAAAACACATTCTAAAGTTAATATGATATAAACTATAATTTTGTTTTACTTTTATAGTGTATTTTAGCTGTGTTCAGTTCTTACATATGTAGATTTGCTACTACCTTCTAAAGGAAAGCCTATCCTGTTGATTAGTCTTGGAAGCCAACTAGATCAGATTGAGAGACACTTGGGAGATCAATAAAGTCCACCTCAGTTATTTATGTGACAATGTATGCAGAGATCATTAAAACGTGGGGACTGTAACTTAAATAATCAATAAATCTGTTGATGGATTCCAAACTTGACCGGATTGTTGGACTGTGGTAGGACTGTGCAAGTTAGTGCCTTGTAGGACGACAGCTTTGAAGAATACTTCATGGCCCAGACCTTTCTACATTTCTCTCCTCTCCTGGGGAGGAGAGTTGCCTCCTCTGCCATAAGCCTGTGCCCTGACACTCTGTCTCAACTCAGGTAGGAAGCAATGGATTCATAAGCCTGTACCCTGATACTCTGTCTCAACTCAGATAGGAAACAATGGATTCAGCTGACCTTTGAAACCTCAGAAACTGTGAGTCGGCTTTTTCTTTTATTATTCTCAGATATTTGTTATAACAACAGAGCTCATTGACTAAAATGTTATTATGCATTGCATTAAAGCCCAAAATGACATAGACAAAATTGAAGAAATTAAATTTTCAAGTTTTCTAAGCACAACCAGAGCATTATTTCAATTTATTGCATTTTTCTAACATTCCTTGGTACTTAGTGTAGCAAATCTAAAGAACTACCCCATGTGCTTGGTAATCTTTGGTCAAATTTATCCTTAATCACTTACATATCAAATGTTGTGAAATAGAACTGTTTTAGTCTTGATTGGTCGCCACGGTATCCTGGCATTCTCAAGGCAGGCTTTCTTCCCTGGCAGAGTTCTCCCATCCTTGAGAGCACTTCCACACTCCTGGTAGTCAGTATATACCCAACAGGTGCTCATCGTCTGACTCAAGAGTTTTACTCCAAGCCTGTGTGGACTGATGAGCAAACAGATGGAAAGACATCTTTAGGGAGATTTGTGAAGTCTTTATTTGTGAGGATTTCCCTTCCTTCCCCTTTGCATCTGTGTCCCACACATCTGAGCTGCCTTCGTCTTGCTTTTGACTCTCCCATCTCTGCTTTCTCACCTCATTGCAAGGTCTGTTCTAAGTCTAGGTTCTTCCTTGCTGTGCCATCAGCCCAGAAGATGTCTCTAGGCTTTTCCCTACAATACTGTATGTGCCCATCTAGTTTGACTTCTCTTAGAGACTGCAGTCCTGCATTGCCTATTATCTAATGCCTGAAGTTTGTTTAATATATTTTTAACCAGTTTTCTCATTGTTTGATGTGAGATTGCTATGATAGTATTATCTATGAAGAGAACACTTGGCAGCTCCTGATATACACATCATATAAACCCAGAGGTTGTCTGTAGGATTTCCCCAGGATAAGGTCCCCCCACCCCCCACAGGCCTCAGAAGATGCTCCTGAAACATTGGAGGAGGGATTTCCTTGACTTGAATTCAGGGGCTTAAACTAGTCAAGATAGGACTCTCTGTTGCTTTACCACCTTTGAGAGTGGCCTGGGCTCTGCATTGCCACAAAGGGATTGGAGAAGTCTCAGAGCAGGGATTCTCTTAGCCACGCCTAATATACTAGATACTAAATACATAAGAAAGACAGGAGTTGGGAATTTAAGCTATGTACCTACTGGATTTCCATGGCTGGCCCTTTTCCCCATTGACTAACACTCGCTATTTCTTATTGTGGATAGAGTCATGAATTTGTTAGGGCAGCAATGACCCTGGCTGAGAGAATAAGTATTTAATATCCCTTGGTGTTTAGAGGAAGTCATGCAGACTATCCTAGCCTAGCTCTGTTCTCTTGACAGATTCTGGGTTTTTTCCTTTCTGGTGCTGGTGTCTCTCATCTGGAACATACATCTCAACTTGGGTGTGCAGGATCACTTTTGAAGTCAAAATTAATGTGGATGAACTCAAAGATGAAAGTGTTCTGATAAAGGTAAAAAAGTTTAAAATAATAGAAACATTGATTGTGTTGTTTTAATATATCACCGACCTCCTTATAAAAAAAACTCTCCTTTGACTAAAGCATTATATCCAGGTTTTACAAATTTCTCCAGATCAATTCTTAATAAAATGTAATGAATTAATTCATGTGATGTATGCTAGTTGATACTAGTATCAGAAGAGGATCAAATTTGTAAATTCAATTTATGAATTGCTGCTGCCTGGAAGACTCTAATTTCCATGCCTGCAGACACAGCACCTTCCTTGACTTTCCCAGTGCTTTCTGGGAAATGCAGACCCATCAGCGAGAAGATAAATATGTGGTGGGAGTTTAAGAGAAATCATTGTAACTATTCAGTGCTCTAATCTCTAGAGAAACATTGTAACTATTCAGTGCTAGGCTCTCTAGAGAAACATTGTAACTGTTCAGTGCTACCATCTCTCCATGTGGCACTTGAAGTTCTAATTGCAGAAAAGAAAGTCCATGTGCATCAAAATATAAAGAATACTTTGTTTCTGAATAGAACTATTATTTCTTCAAAACTCTCTTCCAAAGACAAAATTAAAAAAAAATTCCTGATTTTTTTTTTGCATTCTATTATAAAAAAGGCAATCAGTGTAAATTTTCCTTTCTTGGTAATTCCTTAACAACCGCAAGAACAAAAACAAAACAAAACAAAACAAATAAACAAAAAACCCAACTTTTATGTTGACAAGTGCTACAATCACCTTTTCTGGGAAGTGAAAACAAAATTTAGCTAGCATCTTTGTATTAAATATCCTAGCCATCGCCTGCAGGGGTTCTCAGTGCTGATACCACAGGCTGGGTTTAAATAGAACACATTTCTTAGAAATTGTATTCTACAGAAAAATATATAAAACTTTGTGGCAGCATACACAATGGCAGCATTCATAACCAGGTCTTTGGAAGATTTGCCAAAGAATATAATGTTTCCATCTCACTCCTAAAGTGCCCTTCAGCCCTTGAGAACACAGAGTCTCTACCCTGTGGTCTTTCATAGATACTTCCTATGCCACATGGAAAACAGGATGGCAGATGCTACATAACATACATGTGTATTTTCACTTGTGATTTTTTTCTCTGTGTCTTCTGTGTAATACAAATAATTTGTTCTGAATAATTATTTGTAGAATCTTGAATGTTAGATTAAGAAAGCAAGAGTTAGAAGTTGGTCACCCATAAGAAGTTTTCAAATCTAAATGGATTTTCAAAACAAAGGTATTGGAAAACCTTTGTTTTGAAACAACACTTCTTTGTGGGTTGAAATGTATGGGTTTTTTTAAAATTCTTTTTCCTATCTGAATGGAATGCAGCCCATCAAATTCTAACTCATTTCAGAAATATGCCAGTGATCCCACACGGTAAATACCAATATATTTGGGATTGTGCAGCTGAGATGGGGTGAACTAATCATGTAATCCTTTGTCTGCTGATACCATGGGGGTCTTCTGTCTTTTCTCTCACACATTAAGAAATTATTTGGTGGGAAATATGGCTCAATAAAGGTCTTTAAGTCTGAGTACTCACATTCAATCATTGGGACCCACTTGTTGGAAGGAGATAAATGATTCCCTTGAGTTGTCCTCTGACCTTCACATGTGCCATGGTATGTGTGCAAACACTGCCCCATCCACACACAAATAAACAAATGAACATATAAAGCTCAGGAAATTACATCAAATATAGTTTGTTTTCTCATCTCTCAGAAGAACTGGACAGAGACTATTATTGCTTTCAAAATCAAAGAAAAAAATCTTTCCTGTTTTCTTTATTGAAAGTTTTCAAAGAAACATGAACCACTGTACTTATTATTAATGTTAGATATAGGAGAGCATAATTTCTGTTCTAAAGGAGCTGTGAAAAATCAAAGAGCTAGAAAGGGCACACCTTCAGAGTTGTAAAAAAAAAAAGAGGTGTAAATTATGTTCTGATTGACAAGAGCACATGGCATCATTTTGGGTATGACTAGTTTTCTAAAATTATACATCAGATCAATGACACAATTGTTATGCTTGACACCATAGACATGGGTACGACACAGGAAAGTTCACAAGTAAAAGATTAAAATAAGAATGTAATATAGAGGCATCCATCATTGGTCTTATTAAAATCGAAAATGGATTAAATCTTGTGATAGAAATTACTACTCTTACTTTTTAAATTCATACAAGTTCACTGACCATTGATGTTGCATCATCCTTAATTATGGAAAAGAACTCTTAGCTCGTATTCTTCTTGATAGAATTGACTGTTTATGTTCTATTTGTTCACTTAATAAGCATTCTTATCTTTAACTCTATATGAGAATGTTCTTCCAAATACATATAAAATCCCAATGTGTGAAGACAATCCCTATGTAGGAAATAAAACAGACAGTGGAGTTCCAGAAAAGTTATCAAGTCTTAACCCAAGTTCTGGGTCAGAATAGAGTTGAAATCAGCAAAGATGTTTAACTGGAAAAAAAACTGTGAAGAGAAGAAATCTGAAGATAAAGAAGGAAAAGAGAAGGGAAAATGATTTGCTGCTGCAGGAGAGGGAAAAGTCTTTGGTTTGAGCTATTGACAAAGAGTTCTGTGATTGCTGAGGTGTTATATGAGGTTGCTTGTTTATTCCTTAATGCCACAAAAACAATCCCACACCAGTTTGGAAATTATTATTAAAAGGGGTTATTTATTGGAGGGGAAAAAACTTGCAGATCACTGTCCCAAACCACAGTCCTCTCCTTGTAAACAGGAAACAGAGAGCCTAGCAGTCTGAACAGAAGCCGGAAGGAAGAGAGCATTAGTGGACGGCTGCCGCTGCTTTTTAAAATGAAAAAGACCACGCCCCAGTAGGCTGGTATCTTAAAGGCTATTGGCTGAAGGAGTGGAAAGAGCTCCCGCAGCACCTCCCCCTTTTGTTTAAATAAGAGAGTTCTTTTTTTTTTCCATTAAAAACACTGCCTGGCCCATTATATTTGCATTGGTATAAATCTTGCTTTATTAATATAAATTTAAGGTCAATTTTATTATATGTATATATATTTCTGATCTTGACTAAGGTATTGTGATTGTGTAGTTCATTTAAAAATGTAACATATAATTGAAAAATATAGGTTGTTAATAGATAATCATCTATAATAAGCTTGTAGTCATGTTAATTAGATTTTGTAGATATATAGAGATATATTTCAGTTAGATAGTCATTCTTCATATCTTACAAAGATGACAAAATATGGCATTTAATGTTTTAATAACTTAGGTCTTTTCATGACAATGAGACACATCTGCTCCTGGCAGCACCAAGCTACTTAAAAAAAAAGATGGGCATCAAAAAGGCTCCTTATGTAGTTTGCTAGCCTTTTGGGCAAGAAACTGCTCTTGCCTGGACTGCATAAACTGGACATGAAGAACCCACAGAGAGAGGACTGCTAAACTTGCCTAAAGGTGAGATGATCCTTCAGGGTTCCAGATTCATAAAAGAGTCCATGAGACATTCTACAGAACACACACACACACACACACACACACACACACACACACACACAAAATGACTAAACTGTTTTTAAAATTTCCTGCTTCATGAAAGTGTCTGCTGAATACTATGGGCCTGTAGGCTAAAGATGGATGCCCCAATGGTACAGAAAAACTTTGGGTGACTGTCCAGGCAGCGAGATGTCTCTGTCACTTCTAGAGTTTTAAAAGTTGCTTACTTCTCATTTACTTAGGTAATATTATATCCTTCTGGAGTCTTTAATGGAGTTAAAGAATAGATAGATAGTTATAGTTTTCCATTGTTATAATAAAAGATGAAATAGATATAAATATTATAACTGTAATTCTTAGTTGATAACTGTTTTGTTATATGTAATTTTACTATGTTAACGTGAAAGCCTTTCTTTTTTGTTTAAACAGAAAAGGGGAAATGGTGTAGGAGGTTCTTCTGTATTTGTATTGTTTTCATTGGTTGAATAAAGAGACTGCCTTGGCCTTTTGATAGGGCAGCCCTTAGGTGGGCGGAGTAGACAGGACGGAATGCTGGGAGAGAGAAGGCAGTATGGCAGCCGCAATAAATCTCTGGCCTGAGATGGACGTAGGTTAGAATCTTCCTGGTAAACCACAAACCCATGGTGATACACAGATTACTAAATATGGGTTAAAGCAAGATGTGAGAGTTAGCCAAAAAGAGGCTAGATATAATGGGCCAGGCAGTGTTCTAAATGAATACAGTTTCTGTGTAATTATTTCGGGAGTTAAGCTAGCCGGGCGGGATGGAACAAGGGGCCCTGTGCCAGACAGATGGGAGCTGGGCACTGGGAACATGGCCCACTCCTCTTATTTCTACAGTTCCTGGCTGCTCAGCCCCAAAATAAGCACACAGAAACTGTATTATTTAAATCACTCCTTGGCCAATCACTTAAGCATATTGCTAGCTAAAATTAACATCTATTTAATTTTATATAATAATATTTCCATTATTTTATATTTTACCATGAGGCTTGTGGCCTATCAGCAAGATTCTGGCTGACAGCTTACGTCTTTCTCTTCTGGTGGCTCCACAGCATCTCTGAGACTCTGCCTTCTTTCTCCCAGCATTAAGTTTAGTTTTCCCCACCTAGCTCTACTCTTCCCTATCACAGGCCAAGGCAGATTCTTTATTAATTAACCAGTAAAAGCAACACACACACAGAAGGACTTCCCATACCATTTCTCCTTTTCTGTTTAAATAAAAAAAGGTTTTAAATTTAACAGAGTAAAATTACATATAACAAAGCAGGTATCAAGTAAGAATTACAGTTATAATATTTATATCTGCTTTATCTTTTATCATAACTAAGGAAAACTATAACTATAACTATCTATTCTTCAACTCCATCAAAGACCCCAGAAGGATATAATATTACCTAAGTATATAGGATGTACATTGTAAGCACCTTCCAAAACTCTAGAACTGACAAAGACATCTTGCTGCCTGGACAGTCACCCATGCCTATGTACATTTTCTAAACACACTGTTGTCTCATTTAGAGGTTTTTTTATGTTTGAATCTGCCCTAGTGTGTATCTGAAATCCTTTTCTGTCCAGGAGCACTTCTTAAAACGCTAAGCTGAGGCATGACTAGGGCCAAGGTTGCTTTGCCTTTTGGCTCTGCCTACTCCAACATGTCAGAGGCATGTTCACTGCCTCTGCAAGCCACACACACTGCCCGAGTTTAAAGTATGCAGCGGGTCTATTTTGCCCCATTAAGCAGTTTGTAACACATTGCTCAGAAACCCCATTTAAATGATCAGACTTCTGAAGGAGCCAGAGTGCTTGCTGGTTGCACGGTCCCGGAAGCAGACATTTCGAAACCATGCTTTTTTTTTCTATTGAATCAGAATGACCTTTCTCAAAGGAGCTGTAGCATGCCACCGGCAAGCAGAGCCCACCCATAAAATGAACTGTGGCTAAACTGTGTTTTTAGTGTCTAGAATTCCTTTCCAAGCCCTCTCAGGTTTTATGTGGATTTAACTGGCACATGGTGGAGCACCAATCTGTTGTATGAGGTTGCTTGTTTGTTCCTGGCTGCTCAGCCCTAAAATAATGACTCAGAAACTATATCATTTAAATCACTGCTTGGCCAATCAATTAAGCATATTGCTAGCTAGCTCTTACATCTAGAATTAACCCACTTCCGTTGTTTTATATTTTACCATGAGACTTGTGGAATTCCTGGTAAGATTCCAGCTGGCAGCTTGCGCCTTTCTCCTCTGCCGGCTCCATGGCGTCTCTACGACTCTGCCTTCTTTCTCCCAGCACTCAGTTTAGTTTTTCCTGCCTACCTCTACTCTTCCCTATCACAGGCCAAGGTAGCTTCTTTATTCATTAAGCAATAAAAGCAACACATATACAGAAGGACTTCCTACATCACTGAGGGATGACCACCAAGACAGCAGATGCTACCCTACCTTTGAAGCAGTTGGTTTGATGTGTTTGGAGTGACTGAAGAAAGACAGTGCAGGAACTAGAAGCCTTGGTGCCTAGAGGTTCTAGTCTTGAGCATGGATGGGTCTCCCTGTGAAAGACCTGTGGAGAACGACAGGGCGACGATGCTATGAAGAGCAGAGTGTGTGAGAGCTTTGCTAACATGTGATAGATAATCAAAGGAGACCAGATAAAGCCTTGAATGCCAGGCTGAAGGAATTGAGTTTCTAGGTGACCAGGAAGACATAAGCAGAGTTTGAAAACAAGAATATGGGAAGGATCCTGATTTAATCTTGGTTCACTGGACTAGAAATTGGGAAGTAAAGAGAAGACAACTTAGGGGCTTGGAGGCCTGACCACAATTCTTATTTAAAAAACAAAACAAAACAAAACATAATTCTTTATTGATTCTTTGAGAATTTTACATCAAGCACCTCTACCCCACTCACCTCCCTCTCCTTCCATATCTGCCCCTCACCACTGAAGGATGCCTCCACAAATTAATTAAAAACAAATAAAAAAAATGAACAAAGAAATAAACCCATCTCACGCCTCCATCTTTCCAACACATCTTCATTGGGAGCTGTGGTGTGTCACACAGCGTATACTCACAGAATGTTCTTTTAGATGAGTCACTGGTCTGGTACAAGGTCCTGGTTCCTGGGCCACCATCGTCACTGGGCCCTCACTGAAACTCCTCGCAGATAGCCAGCTGTTGCCCTGCCTCACGGAGACTCTCTGGTTATGATCTCAAAGGACCAGTCCCTTCACGCACTCCTGCTGGTCTTCCCTTGATTCCTCCCAAACACTCTTATCTCCTTACCCACCCAACTTTGTGTTTCTTCTCTCTTCCCCATCTTTTTAATGCATACAAACAAAAACAAAAACGAAACAAGAAATGCACACAGCCCCCAATGACTAAAATAAAAATAAACAAGGAAAAAACTACTAGTAAGACAAAAAGAAAGAAAAAAAGAAAGGAAGGAATGAAGGAAGAAAGGAAGAAAGAAAGAAATAAGGAAAGGAAAAATTCAAACAAAGCAAAATGAGATAAAAAGTTTGCTTTATGTTCACCAACTCCTCCTGGGCCTGGGGCCTGCACTAATGTGTGTTTAATATATTTGGCCCATTTTTTCAGTAGAATATTTTAAGTCAGAGCGAGCATTTCCAGCACACTTCTTGATAATATTGTGGTTAAAGATGGGGACATCCCACAGCGTGACCAGCTTCCCTAGCAGGGAAACGGCTTCCTGCCGGTTTCTTACTACTACCCTGCAACACGGGAAGCAAGGTCTAACGTGCTATTAGCTTTTCAAAATGGAAGCTAGACCCGGTGTTGCTGGAGAACCAGCATGACCACTGCCATTGCTTTACAAAATTCCCTTCAAACAGATTCCCCGTTTCCCCTTACCTGGTGACATTAATAAAGACAGTGGCTGTTTACTTTGCTTTCATTTCTTGGAGCAAACAAAAGTAAACATGCTGTTAGAATCTCAGTTGAGATTTGCTAGGAATTCACAGGGAATGCGTTTTTTTTTTGTTGTTGTTGTTCTCTCCTTTATTGCTCACTTTTGTTGCTTTTAAATAAAAAGTTGTTGTTTTTGTGATTGGCCAATTGCAGGAGCTGGCGGTGCTGCTGACTTCTGTCTTGGTTCTCTCACCCAACAGGGCCTACTATCTAAGCATCACCCGGAAGAAACATGAAAGCACACACTTGCGGATGGAGCCGAACCCATTGATCACAACCAGAAATGGTGAAAACTGAAAGAGAATCCAATTTATTTTAAATAAAACTACTCTGTTCTCCTGTGACAGATTCCAGTCCCACCACAGAAAGGCACTGACAGCAGATGTTTTAGAGCCAAGACACAGACTGAGTAATAGTATAGAAAAGAAATTGCTTTGAACTTCACCCCTGCTCTAAATACTTCAAATCAATAGGGTCACAGAACTCTTTAATAGAGTGATGAGGTCTCGCCCTCACAGATCTGTACTGTGACAAGCTGATGTGCGTCCTAGGAGCAGGGTCATAAAAATGGCAAGCTTCTCCCTGAAAGGGGGCTTTGTGTGGGCCGGTCTACTTGGAGTGACTCCCCTCCACCGTCACTCTGCAGAGCCGGGCCCTAATAGTCTCATCTAAATGGGACTGACCTCATGAGTTACCTCAGGAAACTTAATCTATAAACTGGCTTCTTCTTATGCAGACTGATGAATTCTTGTTTATTCCTAAATGGCTGTCACAAGGCCTATTCATCAAACGCCGAATGGGGAGAGGGGCTTATGGAAGCCAGTCTCAAGTTCAGCACCGTTAAATAATCATAGCGTTTCAGAGCTGGCCTTCGGGCCCCGGAAGAGGCACAAAGTGGGCGGCCTTTTTGTTTCTAACTATTCATCACAAAGCACTTAGATGAGATTCTGGCCTGGGGGGGATTTTTGTCACTCTCAGTTTCATGCTGTGTTCTTTCTCTTTTGAAGAGTTTTTTTTTAAAAAAAAAAAAACAAAAGTAGAAGAAAATAAAGGCAGATGGCCAACTCTTTTCAATATCTGCTTGCTTTATTTGAGCAGTTTAATGTAGTGAAACAGTGAAATCTTGCTCTGTGCTAGATGGTAAACAACACCATTACCCAGAATTCTGCTCCACACTGCTGCAGAACAGGGTGCTGGTGATTAATTAAACTGTTGTCGTAATTGGAATGCATAATAGTGTGCCGTGTATTTTAAGAGCAGCAAATTAGCAAATAATAACTCTTCTGCTTAAGCCCATCTCCATGGCTTACCACTAATGCATAAATAATCACAAAGAAAGGGCCATTGTGCCAATGGTCAGAGAGACTCATGGGTTTGGTGTTCACCAGTCTGTGAACATATGCTACGAAGGTCTAGACACAAGATGACTGTGGGCCAGGTCAGATGCCCGGGAAGTCTCCACAGGAGACTTTGTGTTGTCTCTCATTGAGTCTCAGCATCCGGGTTCCCACAGCAGGCCTGCAGACAGTAATCTCTGTATGGCTACAGCACACTTTTCTACGGGTACCAGCCTAAGTTATAGAAATGCCTACACAGACAGACTGGGTAGCTCACATGAAAACAAGCATCACTAAAACACCAGTGTTGGGCTTTGTCTTCTCCTCCACTGTGACAGTCTTTCCCAAGTCCTTCTGCTTGATTTTCTCTAATAATGTTTTTGAAGGGATGGGGAAACCCAAGGGGCCTAAGTGTAGTATTAATTACTTTTTATGATTACCATAATAAAGTACTGACCACAAGCACTGTGCAGAAGAAAGGGGTAGCTTTGGTGTGGGGTTCCAGAGGGAGAGTCCGTAATGAGGAAGCAGGAGCAGATTTGCTACTCATTCTCATCACGTAGGAAGCCAAAGAGCCAACTAGAAGAGGGCCAAGACTTCTCATAGTGATGGACTTCTTTAGCAAGGCTTCTCTGCCCTGAGGGTTCCATAGCCTCCCTAGCCAGCACCACCAATGGGGCCCAATGTGAGCCTACACGAGACAGTTATTACTCAAGCCACTACTCCCACATAGTTACACCCACTTCTCATAATCTGTAATTCCCAAATGGCGTCTTGTGCTTAACATTACACACAAGAACTCAACAGGCTTCCAAAGGTAAGGCTCTGACCCCAGATTCATTTGAAACCAATAGAAAGAACATGCTCACTGCAGCAAAAACGCAACACAGAAGCTGTGAACAGCTCTGTGGGATATCTGCCCACCCTGATCACGATGCTGTAATTTCACCCAGAATGTGGGGCGTAGGTTCCAGAAGACACACAAACATAACTAGAGCTTCTGCATGTGGTCACCCCCTTAGGCCTCTCGCCAAGAGTCACCTTCCTATGGGTAACCCAAGACCTCACAGATACCAAGAGGCCCTTGTCGTTGGGGAACTTTGAAGGTGTTGATAGTAAAACTTGATTGTGTTTCTGATTGACACAACTTAATACCTGTTTGAGTACAAATGGTCTCATAGTTTCTTTTGGCATATTCAGAGCCATGATACCAAAGCCATTGGGCTGACAAACTGGAAGAGACTCTCCCCAAAAAGGTCTGAAGGGAAAATAATTTAGACTAACCAATACATCCCAAACACTCATTTGGGATGATGAGATAAAACCCACTTCCAGAAAGAAGGGCGTCTGTGACTGATTTCTCCCCAGTCATTTCTTGCACAATGTCCCTCCCCTGGGGTCTCTATTAGGTTGAGTGATAAAACCATTTTCTTTAATAATTTACAGAAAACACATTTATATACCATGAACCCTACCCCATTTAAATGTGATAATCGGTTAACTCAAATGTAGTTGCAAATTTGGGCAATTAGTGCCACCATCCAAGGCTACAACATTCCCAGAACCTTTGAGAATTCAAATGCTCATTTGCAATTTGTCCTTGCGCCCCCTCTCAGTTCTGGGCTAATTTACTTTTCGTATCTATGGATCTTTTTTGAATTTTTCAGAGAGGAAGAACCATGTAATTAATTCATAGTTTTCCATGTTTGGCTTCTTTTATATTTAGCATATTTTTATATGAACTTATGTGGTAGCATGTATTAATATCCTTTATTCTATTCTGTTATATACATATACCCACAGTTTATGTGCAATAACTAATGATCATTGATTGGTTTATGTTTTGGGTTACTATAGACAAAGTTCTGTGAATAACTGTGTATATCTTTATACAGACACAGTTTCACACCTTTTGGGTAGATTCCTTATAGTAGAATGATGGGCACTATATTAAATCTATTCAACAGTAGACTATAAAATAATCTTTTTCCGCGTCAGTGCTTGGGTTGAAACAGTGATGTCATCCATATGGGAAAGGATATGGAGTTCTAGAAAGGATGAGCCACCTAACTATTTGTGCACACACAGGACTGGGTTGTTGAGAAACACCCACCGTTCCTACCTGTTTGATCCCAACCACAGCCCTGAAGGGGATCCTAAGAGAGGTGACGAGCAGGTAGTCCTGGTGACTTCAGCCAACAGGAAGAGACAACTGAAAGCAACCAACTAAGATTTTTATGAAAAGTAAGTGATTTTGATTGGCAGACTGGCATGAGGAAAGCCATATTTCGGCATGTGCCAGTGCATACAGAACAGCGGGCATGTTCTGTCCCTTTGGTCGAGCAGAGGAAGGTGAGCAAATTGCCAGAGCACTTTGCTGATAGGGACAACTCTATGGGGTGGAACTGTTTAAACAGCCTTTGCCTTCGACATATTCCTGGAAGCTAAGGAGCTCTGGGCTCTGTGTACCTTCCTAGCTCAACTATCTATTCCTCACAATAAAGGAAGGCCTTCCCTGTCCCAGAGGTCAGGGGTTATTTTAAGATGCACCACCACCATGCTCTATTTCCAGTCTTTGACATAGAGTGCCAATAAACCACATTTCATCCTATCTAGACTATTTGCAAATAAATATAGCTAATTACCCTAAATGTAGTCTTCTGAAACCTTTCAATGCTATGAAGCAAAATGCAGCTGCTTGCAGCTTGGCATCTAGGTAATGTGTTCCAGCTCTCACTGGCCCCTTAGTAGTGCAGATATCATTCAGTTGATCAAAGCAAGGTGTGTGTGTGTGTGTGTGTGTGTGTGTGTGTGTTATTCTTTCTCTGTTCTGTTTCACAGGGGCATGCAGTAGACCTCAAGAACTTAACCAAGTGAAACACGGACTGCAGGGTGAGCTCCCAAACTTCTGCGACTCAAGCATTCATGAACCAGAAGCGCTTCCTAGTGGAAATAAGCACATAATGGTCTTTGTTTGCACAAGGTGTGGGCTACGCCTGACTTCTGCCTGCTTGGGTTTACTTCTCCTGTGATGGCATTTTTTCCTCAATAGCACAGGGGCAAGACAATGTGTTTACATACATATGGTTACGCATGCAGAGGGGGTAGGATTTGGAGCTCAGTGCCTCGTGGGGCACACATGCATGGAGACTAATGCAACAGGGCATACAGCAGGGGTGTCTCAGACATCCTAGCCATGCTGGGTTTCCAGCAGACTCCCCACAAGTGGCCTCCTAGGGCTACTGTAGCCCAAGGATGGGGTCCGCATGGAGTAAAAGTTGTGCCAAATTTGTCCAGCAGTTTTATGACACTGATACTAGCTTTATTTATACTGGTTGCCAAAGCTTGGGGCTTATCTAAGGTACCGTAAAGGGAAGGAGGCTTGTTTAATGGTGTGTGGTTAAGAACTGAAAGTAAAAGATTATCCAGGGAAACCAAAGGACTGTAAACAGCTGCCACCAGAAGAGGACATCACAGGAAGTTCATCATCCATCTTTCTGTATATCCTGCCTGTTCTGGCTCACCTTGATTGGTCAAATTACTGTCTTCTATAGAACGTAACAGAGTTCATCTGATAAGCCGCAGGAAGACTGTCACTTGTGCTGGGTTAAGTGCTTTGTCTCAGGTAGCCTTGCAAACTACTCACTAGCCTGTGTGTGACTTTTTATCTGTCTGCTTATAATGAAAGTCACTAACTAGTTGGATTCCTCTGTGCAAAGACTTGCAAGTGCCACCCCTCTCAATCTGGAAGGAGATGGATGGGAAGTGGATCTGTCAGCTTGGTGCAGCAAACAGGCAAACAAACAAACCAGTGTGGACCCGCACAGGGAAGAATGCTGATTTGAATCTTTGACAGGTGTTTAAGGATTGATTCAAAGTGTGTTAACTGAGTTCTTAAGAAGACACTGTACAGAGCACTGATATTAAGATTCTAGCAAATGACCATGGAGCCAGTAAATTGGTGTTGTATCAGGAGATTCCATGTCTGCTAAGTCAATGAACTATAGATAAAAATCGCTATGAAGAGGCTTTGGAGAGATGGCCCAGAAGTTAGAGGTACTTGCTGCTCTTGCAGAGAAAATGGGTTTGGTTCCTGACATCTACACAGTGACTAAAGGATATCCCTGACTAGTTCCAAAGCATCTGATTTCTTCTGACCTCTGTGGGCACCAGGCATGCACATGGTACTCATGCACACAGGCGAGCATAGCACTCACACACATAAAATAAAATAGGTATTTTCATAAACGCTAGAAACAAAATTAAATTAAAAATTAAAATGCTGATCTGAATACAGAACATACATTTTAAAATTATTATACAATACAGCAGTAGTTTACATTTATTAAGTAGTCTGAGAAGCCTAGAGATGGTGCAAAAGTATACAGAAGATCTGTGCAGGTTTCGGGCAGACACTGGATGTTTTCTGTAAAGACTGGAGCAGCCATGTGTCCTGTATCTTGCTCTCTGCTGGGGTGAGAGGGTGGGGGATTAGGGTTTTTCTGGACCTAATGCCCCTAATGCACTGAGGGGGAAGCTCTTCCAGAGAAAGCTTTGGGGGTAAGAGCGGCTGATCCAGGGTTCAGTCTACACCGCCCTCCACATATGGGTGTATGGCCATCTCCTCCTGTGAGGAGGAAAATAGAAAAATGAAAAAGAAATAGTCAAAAGAAAAGATGTCTCCTGAGAATGGCTGTGTTTCAAATGTTTTCTGTTTGTGAAGGGTTATAGCTTATATACAGTTCACTCTCCAAGAAAGTTGAAGACCAAGTCTGGAAGGCGAGTTCATCCGCTCACTGCTTACGGTGTGTGTGTGAAAGCTTTGATTTCTTGATACATCAAGGATGAGCCTGACACAGAAATGATGAACCCTGGGATTGCATCTAAGTAATCTGTATTGCCTACTGGACTCCACAAAGTTCAGAAGCTTGCCCATTACAGGCTTAGTATAATGGTCCCTTCATTTAATAATAGCTGTCAAGGGTTTTGAATTACTGGAATAACTGTAGAATTCTAATGCTTCTTCTTATTAACTTAGCTAATGAGATAATTTCTAAATGGGGAAATAATTAAACCTCATGTTAAACTGAAATTACTTTAGTTGTTTTTCTTTCATTTAAGATTTATATATGTATATAATATGTGAATATATTATTTGTGTAATATATCAGTAATGTATATAAGTAACATAAATATTATATAAGTATATGTTTTATATATATACATATGTAAATTATGTTCTTTTAGAAGACAAACAGAATCCCCCTTTTCCTGGGGAGTCTAAATCTTATATTTAGACTCTTATATCTTAGAGTCTTATATCTAAACTTATGCTTGGATATAAGCAAAAAGCAAATTTGTAACCTCAAATTTTAGTGTTTAGAAAAGTAATAAAGAAAAAGCCCCACAAACAAACATGGCCAACCCTTGGCAGTGGGCACAACTTCCTGTGTCTCAGTAGAGTGACTGCAGCTCCTTCCGGCCCCCACTGACTTTGACTCACAGAAGCCTGGTTTCTTTTTCCATCGCAGTGACAAAGGACTGTCCCTCTTGGTGCTGCTCAGTTGAAGAGTCCTTGTCACGGGTGGGTATTCGACCTGAGTCCCTCCTTCATGAAGTAAATTACCCACTGTGAACCAACCACTTGAGAGTGATTAGACTTGGGTCAAAGTCACAAGACAGAAGTTATAGATAGCATAGTGGTCAGGGCCAAGAACCTGTAGCGAGACAGATCATAGGCCCTCATGGATAGCCTGCTACATTTTCCTGCTAATGGGACACAGTGTAAAATTGACTCCTAAGAATTCTCACCATACGCACAGATTAGTGTGTCTTTCATACCTCGCTACATAAGCTTATTTTTGCAGTCTATGACAACTAACACAGAGACCTGCAAGTGCTCAAGGTGCAGAGAATAAGTCCTTGTAGAGTTCTCAGCCGCGAGTGATAACATCTGTAACACACCTCTTCCTCCCAAGGCTTTGGAAGAATTTCAGAAGAGGGGCCAGAAGGAGCCTAATAGCCAGAGGCAGTGGCTGATTACAAAAAAAAAAACCCAAAAAAATCTGTGTTTTATGGATACAATAAGGCAATTACACAAATGAACTTAGCAATTGCGACAGCATGCACAAGACGTGTGCAAGCTCAAAACTCCAGTGTGGCGAGGGAAGGTGGACATATATTCCCACTCCTGGCTGAGAAGCAGTTGGTGATTGATAGCTTCTGGGAGACGGAAAGCTCGTTTTCTTTGGGGTATGGCCCCTGCTAAGCCCAGCCCACTTCAATAGATGGCCAAATACCCAGGAGGATAAATGAAAGGAGGACACAAAGTCGGGCTGTTATGGAAGGAGGGCTGGGAGGAGATGATGAAGGGGCTGAACTGGATCAAAATACAACACATGAAATTCTCAAACACTTCATAAAAATATTTTCAAGTAAGCTTGTTCCTTGTAAAGCATATCTTTCTAAGTGTAATCAGATACAAAATTGTTTTTATTTCTCTTTTCAGACATTTATTGGTTTTATGTACAGTTTTTGTTCAGCGCAGATCAATTCCACGTGAGAAGCTAACATGATGCATATTACAGAGATACAGAGACATACTATCCAACCCAACATACATGCAGAATTCACGTATGGTCAAGAGGGAAAGTGTTCATTTATGAACACAGTGGCTTCAGATCTGTGAGCTCTGATTGTTCCTGGGCAGACTTGTAAAGATGGAAAGCGTGGCTCTGACGTCAGGATGGGTGTGAGCAGCCCCTGGAGCATCGGTGTGTGTGACCATGTGAACAAAAGACAGAAGAAATTGCGCAGTACGTTTCTGATTTTTTTTTACAGGTTTCTATATGTCAAGAAAATTGAAAAAAAATTTCCTGCAGAGTCATTCCCACTTTTGGGGTTAGGACTTCAAACTATTGGAATATTAACTGATGGCAGGAAGTGTCCCCTGCATCTATTCCAATCCACTGTTTGCTTTCCAGGATTTACAGAAAGTGTACCAGATGATCACAGTTCTCTCTCTTTCACAGGCTTAGCTTTACAATTTTAAGATTTGCAATCTTAGCTGTATTAAAGACTGCATCTTAAATTTTGAAAAATAAAACACTTAACACAGAAATCATAAGCAGTATTTTGAAGTTAGTTGAGGGCAGCACAATTTCACTCTTTGCAACCAGATGGGTGACTTGAATCTGATCCTGTTGCTTGGTGAAAACAGGTGACCAGAAAAGCCGACCTCTTGACTTTGTAAAGATCAGATTTACTCAGGGTGGCTGGATTTGGGGGTGTTCCCCATCAATCATTGGTACAGCACCTGCCAATTATTAATCAAATGCCAACTATAACATCAAACCAAACGTGGTGGATCTGAGAGGAAAGGGATGCAGTTTCCCGGAGAATGGTGAGCACCTAAGATATGTGAACTTATCTAGAGGCTCCCATGTTGAGTTAGTGTCTCCAAAAGAGTCCATTCTGGATTTACAGTAAATAGAGTCACGGACACTTTCAGGTGACTTCTGTGTAAGCCTTAGCTATAGAAAGGATCAAATGAAAGCCAGGTCTGCATTGCACACCCCATCCTAACTTCTTGATAAACCTTTCCTGATTGCACGTCCATGTTTCCTAAACCACATTTGGGGGAAACTGGGCCCACTTTGGATGCTACCTCTCTTCATCTTGCACATAAAATGTCACTAGGTTTAATGTTGGCATTGATCATCTTTCCAACCCTTGACATGTCCTTCCATAGAATTAAACACGGAATTGTCAGTCTTTTCTGTGTTTAAACAATCAGGGTGAAATTAGTAGGCTCTGTGCAGCTCTGTTTCTTCCTTGCATGTCAGATTTGCAGTCGCCATTTGAGTTTGGTTTAGAAAATTTGGAAGTAGAGCTGTTTCTTTGCTTGAGTCTGTAGAGTAGACATGGACAGGAGACAGGATAACCATTGACTTCAGGATATTTTCACCTGTCCAGCTGAGTTTGGGGCAACAGAGGCATAGTGAAAGTGCTGCAGAAACTAGAGTAGGATCAATGTCAGAAAGCAATAACCTTAGCTCCAACCTTTGCTCTACACATGCCTGTCTCACTGCTGGATAAGGTAATTCATTAGGTGATACATGCATAGAAGTCAGCTTGGCTCCGGTAGTTACGAGTAAGGGCTGACAAGAACTTCCCAGACTTACAAATATAACATCTCAATCCTTAAACATTATATTAGCAGCATCGATTATTTGATTGATGATTATGTGTTCATGCTAGTTTTATTTAATGTTTATTATTTAAGTTGTTTTCTTAACAGTGAAGAATTTTACAAGTAGATTTTACCCAGCATTACCATTAAATGTGATTTGATTACATTTATTAGGCATTACAAGAAACTACCTCCTCATTAAACTTCACTAAAATCAGGTTTTAAATGTATATAGATTAATGGGATAATTATAATTTACATTAGTTGAATGCATTATAGCTAATAGAACTATTTCACTATAATACAGTATCTGATCATCAAACTAATCATTAGGAAGATGGGGTAGAAATTTCTGAGTTTAAATCCATTGTAGGGTAGGCGTAAAGCAGAGGTGAAAACTCGGGTCTCCATTGCGAGTTTCATCCTCTTCTAAGCCAGCCTGATTGGAAAATAGCATCTTGGAGACAGGGGCTCTCTTGAGTTCTCAGCTCAGACTGAGTCCAGAACCTACTGTATAAGGAAGTTATATATACCAGACCCAGGGAAGGGCTACCAAGTGAATAACAGGGCGTTTTCCTATTACCTGTGTGCAAACTCATCATTTTCGGTCAACGCTGTAATCCCAGCATGATTTCCCATGGATGCTCTGGCTCATCTCTTTGTGCTCCCTAGTGATCAAGTGCTCAAACACCAAGTAATGAGAATGGCCGGATACAGTCAGGAAAAGAAATTTTCTAGGAAGAAACGTGTGAGCCCTGTGCCACAGGGGCTCTTGCCAAAGGCGTTGCCTGGAGTCTCAGAACTGATCATACTTGCATTGGTGTTTGTGTTCCTAAAATAGTTGACTTGGGATACACAAGCAGAATACCCACTTTTCTCCGATGCAGTAATTCTGCCATACTTTAGTGAACAGCTGCCACGAAGAGGATGACTATAAAAACAAGCTCCATGCAGTTCTACGTGCCTGTGACAGATGCTTTGGGTCTGAGGGACATCAGAGTTAGAGTTAGACTGAGCCAAAAGAGTCAGACACTCTCACCTTCCAGCAATACAATGCAATAAGTCTGTCCTTTCCTCTTTGATCAGAAATAAGACTCATAAGACAGAATAAAAACGTGGTTTTCTGAGCAGTGAATTTCGGCCTCTTAAGAATTCAGAATTCATGGCAGTGTGGCTATAAGCCATCCTGAAATATCAACCAATGTATTTCTGGAGCTTACCTGGGTCCTTTGCCTTTTGAAGTTCAAACTCACATACATGGAAAGAATCTGTGAACCTAAACAGAATTTGGGGTTTATAGGATATGAAGAAACAAACCTTGTCACATACTCTTCTTTAGCTCCCGAGACTTGAAACCAGTTATCCTATTGGAAAATGAGGGAACATCAAGATAAAATAAACCAAAGATGTGCAGGCTCCTGAGAAATGTGTCTGTCGCCCTAGTTCTTCCTGTAGAAAGGCGCGTTAGAAAGATTCCTTAGGGCCACTGTGAAAGGGAAGATTTAGGGACAACTAAACCAAAAGTGTTTTAGGCAAAGCAACTTGTATGAAGGTTATAATTCAAGAAAATAAGTCATAAACAATGCTACAAAGATAAGCAATAGTTTGGTTGGAAATTATTGTGGAATTTATTGGGCTTACAAGCTAGAACAATTGAAGGGGGTGAATTTTGTCCCCTTGACACACATTTAGACATACCTGGAAAGAGGGAATCTTAACTGGAAAAATGGCTCCATGAGACTGGCCAGTAGGCAAGGGTGTGGGATTTTTGTGGGCAGGTCCAGCTCACTGAAGCAGTGCCACTCCTGGGCAGGTGGTCCTGGATGGGATAATAAAGCAGCTGAAGAAGCCATGAGGATCAAGCTGCAGAGCAGGGCTCCTCCAGGACCTCTGCACCAGTTCCTGCCTCCAGGTTCCTGCCTTGAGTTCCTGCCCTGACTTCCTTGGATGACATACTAATTATAAACTGAAAAATTATTATAAAATAAACCCTTTCTTCCCCAGGTGGCTTTGGTAATGGTGCTTTGCTATGAAACCAAGAACCAGTGCTTGAAAGATTAAACTAAAGGAATAGGTGGAACAGCAGAAGAAATTAATGTCTTTTGTTCTAGTTGTGTATGAACTCTATTTCCTTGGATAATCATTAATTATGTTACCTTGGGGGGGCTACTAATTATTATTTTTTTTCTATACTTGTTCTCTAAGCTGGGGAAAAAAAACAAAAATTAAGAAAAATCTTGTCACTTGGAGTTTTGAAATGTAAGCAGCAGGAAGCAGAATTTTTTGTTTTGAAAAGAATAGATAATTTGTTCTAAGACTATGGGAAAGTTTCAAAGATCAGAGAGGCCGCAGGAAACCAGGCAGGAGAGGGCAGGAGCCAGGCAAGGAGTGCAGTCACGAGGTGCGTGAATGACTTGTCAGCCGTAGCAGGGCACTACTGCAGGACCGAGGCACACAAGCATACGCCTTCCCCTCATCTGACACATGATTTATATTTAAAGAGAGAAGCTGTTTCACGTGCCTGCCACATGGACAGGGAAAGGACCAAATTCCTTGACTGACAGTGCCACCAAGCTTAATTCAATGGTTCAGAAGGAATGCCTCCCGGAGGAAGCCTGGAATCTATTATCCCCCTAAAGCAAGAATTAGTGGTGCAGGGCTAACCAATAACACACCTTGCTTGCAAATTATATGGCATTTTGACGTGTGGATAAACAACAGAGATTCTCTTCTAACTATGCAGTCATTCCCCATGACTTTGGTCTTTTTTCTTACATTTTCTGGTCGGCTGCTTCCATTTACACAAAGGATGTCAGAATTGCTCTCAAGTGTCAATTTGCCTTTTAGAAGAAGGAAAATCTAACAGATTCTGAGATGCTGAGATTGGGTGTGAGCCAAAGATACTAAGTGCTGAAAATTAATATTTGGCAAGTGACCATGAATTCTCCTAAATGCAGCCACATAGCTGATCTTCTTAAATAGAGCGTCCTTTTACACACACACACACACACACACACACACACACACACACACACACACACACACACACACCCTGCATGAAGCTTCTGTAAACAACTTTTAACAGAATGTCTTCCTGTCTAAAGAGAAACTCTGCCCCTGAGGTTTCACCAGGAAGCTTCATGTCTAAACCCCAATCCACTCCATTCCAGTCAAGTGAGGCTTAGATTTAAAGTAAATAATCCATCTGAAGGTAAATGTGCACTTGCGCTTATGACCTAAGAGTAAAAGGTGGCTAAGCATAAAATTTCTATCTTGTAATAAGGGCGTCTAGATTTTTGCAATGCTTAGCATTCTAGGGGTACTATCTGGACCAATGTACTTATTTTTCAGTTGGTCTAAACATCTAGCAAATGTTTTCTATGTAAATGCATTAATCACTCATTTATTTATACCATTTATTAGAAACCAATTATTATAGGACATTCAAAACTCACTTAGGGACCTATTCATTTAAAAATCAATTACACAGATTGTATAATGTACTAATTAGTCTAAATGATTTTAGGCTTTTGGAAAGTACTTGTAATTTACAAAATATATCTCACTAAGTTAATAGAAATGATGTATAAATAATTCAGTAACTTGTATCTTTATTCACATAAGTTCTTGTAACAGCACTGAATATGAATATTAGATATGAGAGCATAGAAGATGCTGCAACATTATCACCCTACTTACCTCAATATAAAGTAGTTGGAAGCAATGGGCAGATATAGCACAATGCCACTGGCTCCAGTTTCTTTACTTAATCTATTCTGGAAGCACAAAATCATAGCAGGAGATGTGAGGCCCTGCTTCTAGAGACTCAACTCACAAAGCCTTGCAGACTCACTGAGATGCACATAGCATGTGCTCACATGTGTCCATACCTAGAGGGAGCATGCAAACTTGTTAAAGAAGGCCAAAGAGTGATCCCCAAAGCATCTGAGCGAAACACACACTGTCCATTCTGCAATGCAGCTTTCTGTTCCAGGGTCCTCTTTGCATTAATTTCACCCTGTGCTTTCCCATAGCATGCATCTTAGCTCATCATAACAACATTCAGCTGTATCTTTTTAAGTACACAAATGTCATTTTTAAAAAACCCATAGTCAAATAACGCTATTCTACAGTAGTTTCTATCTACTATGCTTAGTAGTTCCATCTTATAGACACGTAAGAACTTAGCTATTTTATTCAGTTTATTAGTTTATTAGTTTATTAGTTTATTAGTTTGGGCACCCCCACTTATTCTTTCTCTTAAGAAGCTTAAACTTCAGGGCAGGTATATAGAAAAATGAGAACCTTGTAACATGAGGGCCTGCTTGTTGGGGTTTCTGTCCTGCCCAGTTCCCACAGCGGGTAGGTCCCAAAGAAAATCACACAGAGAGCTCCATAAGTTATAAACTGATTAGCACTTATAACTTATATATCTGTCTTATCTTTGTTAGCCACATGGCTCAGTACCTTTTTCAGCAGGGCAGGTCACATCCTGCTTCTTTGGTGTCTGGACAGGACTGAGGGAAGAGCTTCCTTCTTCCCAGAATACTCCTGTTCTCATTGCCCTGCCTCTACTTCCTGTCTGGTTGTCCCGCATATACTTCCTGCCTGGCTACTGGCCAATCAGCACATATTTAAAACATAATTGACAGAATACAGAATTGTCCTGCACCATTTCCCCCTCTTTTTCTTTTTAAACAAAGGAAAATATCCATAGTCCATTTTTTGGGAATGTGGGCATAGTTTTCCAGGTGACTTCCTGCTGGTTGGGGGCGCTGATAATCTTATGGGGACCTAAAGAAAATTTAGAATTATGATCAAGTCCTGACCAGAGTATCCTGTGAGGCTTGATCATCTCCAGCAGCAGTTTTGAATCTGTTCTGGATGTAGAACTCAGACATCTAGGCCATCTGTTCCTACTGGAGATTTCTCAGGTGGTCTTCCTTGATCAAACCTGATTTTTCTTAACTCAGAATCAATCCACAGCCTCTCATTTTCTATGGAAACAAAAGCAAAATCTCTTCTCCAAAGTAACATACCTTTTGACTTCAATTTTGAAGTCAGGGTACTTTCAAAGTACCTATCTTGGATTAATTCAGCAGTATTTATAAACAAATATCTTTTGGCAGCTGTTGCTCCTTCCTCAGCATTCAAACAATTCAAAGACAGCACAATAACATACAGTATCCAGATTCTCTCTTTGTTTTCCATCTTTATGCAGCTTTATTTTAAACTCTATTTCTTTTATTTTTAATTTTTGGCTTTTTGAGACAGGGTTTCTGTGTATCTTTGTCCTGGAACTCACTCTGTAGATGAAGCTGTCCTTGAACTCACAGAAACACAACTGTCTCTGCCTCCCCAGTGCTGGGATTAAAGGTGTGTGCTACCACACCTTGACTCACAGAGATTTGTCTGCCTCTGCCTCCATAGCTTTGGGATTAAAGGCGTGTATCACCATACCCAACTACTCTCTATCTTTATTATTTTAAGGACTTTAACCTTTTTCTTTTCTCTCCCAAACCAGCATATTTTTTAAGCACACAGTAAACCATTGAGAGGTTTTTTTTTTGTCATTGAATCTCTCTTTACTGTATCTTTCTCTATTTTTCTGACCACTTGAGTCTTGAATTTGCTAAGCAGTATGGGTAGGATTAAAGCCACGGCTTTGACCACTGGACCTCTGAGAGTGTGTTATCTCCAGCCCGAACACTCAGGGCCCCAGAAAATTGCAACATTCCTTTCCCTTCTACTTCTGGAAGGAGCATACAGTGAAATGTGTCATCTACAGCCCGAACACCCAGGGTCCCAGAACTTTGCAACATTCCTTTCCCTTCTCCTTCTGGAGGGAGTGTACAATGCAATGTGTCATCTCTGGCCCGAACACCCAGGACCCCAGAACTTTGCAATATTTCTTTCCCTTCTCCTTCTGGAGGGGGTGTACAGTGAAATGTAAACTACAGCCAATGTGTAAGAGAAAATAAAACTGGATTTATTCAGCATATCATAAAAAACACATGTATGTCGAACACAAATTTCATGCTCAGATCCATGACGTTCTGCACAGCTCTCAGATATTCCTGTGAAATTCCTCACTCTGAAATATTTCAACTACCTTAGAACCAAGCTCCTGTTAGACACATGGGCTGTGGCACTAATTGTATAAGATCTTTGATTTTTTTTTTTTTTACTGCTGTAAGGAACTCCAGCAGAATACTTAGAGAGATTGTTGGTCATCAGGAAACAGAACTACCAAAAAAGTCACTCCTAAACATACATCTTCGCAAACCAGTATTTAGAATATTTCAAAATTCAACATCTTGTCAACCTTATCACTTAGCAGCACAATTTCACTGAAACACTGGAATTCTATGAGGACAAAACTAATCTCAGCAGTAAATGTTTGCATTCACGTTTGTTCCGACTCTGAATCAGTGGCATTCATTCCTAGCAGCTAGGATGCCTTTTCTGAAATCCAGTCAACATTGTTTGGCTACTAAGTGGTATTTGTTTTCAGTTTCAATTTGTTTGTTTATTTGTTTTTCCTAAATTTGTAAGACTGTTTCTTTTTTTTTTTTTGAGAAAGTAACTGACAAATAAAAACAGAATGCCAACAGAAGTAATATCTCTTGGTGGTATCGTTGGCATAGAAGACCCATGCAATACAGAAAAGATGATCCATGTTCTAGAGTGATTCTTCTAAAACCATGGTACCTTTTCATGTGAGAATTGCTTGTTTTAATGAGATTCACTTAGATGGATAACACAGAAAACTTCAAAAGACCAGCATTATGATCATGAAAATAGCCCATCATGAATGACATGGTTTACAACATGGAAAACTTTAAGAAGAAACCATGTAGACATGATACCAAGTAGATGCCAAGTTCTGAGGGCTAAGGTTTAGGTTGCTAGGCAGAGTGTTTACCAACCACACACAAGACCCTGGATTTGATTCCAGCACTGCATAAAGTGTACATGGTAGGTGATGTTTGTTATGTGAGCATGAAAGCCATGGAGTCAGGAGAGTCAAGTGATTCTCACCCTTGGCTATGTAGTGGATGCAAGACCAGCTGGAGATCCTGACTCAATAATAATAATAATGAATAACAATAATATTTTTGAAAGAGTAGGAAGACACTTCCTAGAAAGCTAAATGAACATGAATTTGAGTTATCAGCTCCCTCACCCATCTTTAATGTTTCCATGACGTGAATATTTGACCTAAGATCTCTTTCCTAATGCCGTGACTCTCAGAAGAGGATTGCTGTGTCCTGGTCCAGCACACTGATAGCTCAATGAAGGGGACTTATGGAAAAGAGAAGGAGCAAAGGGGCAAGGAAAGGACAAGAAAGAAATGAGTTCAAGTTCTCAGCCTGCAGAGGTCAGAGGCCCTGGACATCGGGCTGCTCAGCAGACTCCATTTGTGACGAGCATCAGAGTTTCTCTAGTCCTGCCCGAGTGTCTGGGTGCTGACTGAGTCAGCTGACCTAGAGACACAACAAGAGAGTGTAGCATTTGGTTTCTGAGTTTCAGGTTTAGCATAATAATGTCAGAAGAATCTCAGACACATGATGGGAGAGCGGAATGCAGACTGAGACAAAGGTGCGGACAAATCTTTTTAACCTCACTGAGAGCAGCCTTTCCCACAGGAGGGCTGCCAGCTGGATGACTTTTAAAGTTGTTTTCTCTTCAAAATCCTGGAGATTTCTATTAAAGACCAAAGAGATAGAAGTACTAAGAGAAGATAAAGACGTGATTATTAAGATTTGCAATACTTGCTTTGAGAAGCCTATGAAGTTATATAAAGTTATTGTACGGAGAAGGGGTTCAACATGTTGTTTTTGAAGTGTGCGTGTGCGTGTGTGTGTGTGTAAGAGAGAGGAGTGAGAATGCCAGAAAATTCAGGAATATTTAAAAATTATTGGGATTCAGACTTAAAACTTCTAACTCCGCAAAGCTTGCGCAGTTTATTAAGCATCACTTCTGAGTTTTGAAACAATGTCTGAAGCATTTCTTTTCTTCCCCTCTTTTCTATACCATGTTTCAGGGCTGTGTTTCTTCACCATGTCACATTAATCTCTGGTCTTAAGTGTATCAGCTTTAGCAAATATGAGTATAGGATGCCCGAGTGAAGGTAGATTTCTGATTTGAAAAAAAAAAATATTTCTTTTATAATGTGCACTCGTCTATTTATCTGGTATCTACTTAAACGAAAAGATTGCTTATCTGAAATTCAGAGTTAAGTACGTGTGTGCCTATGTTTATCTGATCATGCCATCTGGCCTCTGGTCTATGCTTCTGTGGGTGGTCTGTTTGACAGACGTCTTCTATATGATTTATGCTGGTTCGAATCTCCTGCTTTTCCGGCTCTCAGCTGTGTGATCTAAAGCTTTTCTTGGACATAAGAGGTTTTGCGTTGGAGACAAATCACAAAACCCAGAGATTCTGGTGACAGACACAAGGAACTTGCACTGCACATGGTGAGAAGAGTTGAGATATCTGTGGAAGACGCGGAGAGGAGATAGTGTATACCAGCTCTTTCCACTGGGGTTCTAGAGTGGAGGGCTGAAACTCTTGGACAAAACATCTAACTCTGTCAACCACAGAGAAGAGACAAGCTTTGAATTCCAAGTGCATGGCACACACATGTATGCACATGTGTATACAGGTATGCTTGTCTATGTGTACCTTGGGTGTAGGATTGAGAACAACCTTGTATGTCTTCCTCTGTCACTCTCTATCTTATTTTTTGAGACAGGGTCTCTAACTGAACTCATCATTTAAGTTAGACTGACTGAAGAGAAAGATCCTATCACCCATCTGTCTCTTCCCTCCCACTGCTAAGATCACAGATGCTTACCACTATCCATGCTTTTACATGGATGCTGGGGATCTTAACTATGGACCCAATACTTGTATATCAAGAACGTTAGCACAGAGTTGGTCTTTAGAGTTCCAAGGTTTTGAACTTCTCTGGGTTTTTCGGCTACGTTTTTGTCTTTCATTTTTAAATTGGAGATAATGATAGATGATAATAGTCACTACAGGCAGGAGAATTCAATGAAATAGGACACACAGAGTCCTTAGCAAGGTACAGTATTCGCTGTTTCTATTGTGACTTTTCCTGTTGCTGCCTCTAGCCTATTATTTACGCTGGCGATGTGTTAAGACATTGGGGCAGACATTATGAAGCAATTGTTGAAGACCTCACAGGTTGTTTGGATATAGACCAGCTCTTAAGGAAATAAAGAACAATATAAGCCAGTATGTCCTAAGTGCCAAATCTGAGGCACAGATGGATAAGCTGCAGGAGCACAGCAGGAAAAGGCACATTGGCCACAACCCAGGAGCGCATGAGGGTAGACTGGGATGTCCTACCATCTCCTTTGGGAACCTTCCTCTCAATAGGCTCTTCCAAATGCAGATTCCGGATTGCTGTTGCAACTCTCCCAGCTGCCTCTACCTGCAGTGCCCCCGGTCTGCTCACTAGCGAACACACATGTGCTCCCTAGGATCGCCAGTCACCTTTTCCAGCTTATGTCAGAAAGCGTATTGCTTTCTGTGTCTTCCTGGACACATCTCGAGATGCTGTTGATCACGTGTGTATTCTTTTTTCAGTATGTGTAAGTATGTACCTGCATAGCTCTCTCCTTTATGTTCCTGTGGACGTCAGTCCCAGGATTTCTCTGTCTGCTCCTTTTTATACTCACTCTTTAGATCATTTGTAGGAATGTTTTTTTTGTTTATTCACCATAAATATTCTGAACCCTTTAAAATAACTCAATCTCATAAATCATTAAAATAGGTTCATCCTTCATCATCATAATTGGATAGCACTGAGAGATATAGCCTGTTAACGTTGTGTATTGGTGAGAATAGGGTAGGACTCTCACTGCATACTGCCAATGAATTAATAACCTTGAATCTAATGTCACACTTGCATTACACTGAACCAAGAGAAGGTTAAATCAAAGTAATGTTTTCAACTAATTGAATTATTTGGCAAGACCGTAGATGAAAGTTTCTGTCCCACCCGGTCCCTCAGTTCCAAAGAAACACATAAAGACTTATATTGATTATAAACTGTTTGACCTATTAACTCAGGCTTATATTAACTAGCTATTAAAACTTAAATCAACCCATAATTCTTCTCTATGTTTAACCAAATAGCTTGGTATCTTTGCTTAGTAAGGCATTCTTCATCTTGCTTCCTCTGTTTCTGGATGGTGAGTACTGACTCTGCCTTTCCTCTTCCCAGAGTTCTCCTGTTTGGGTCGTCCTGCCTATACTTCCTGCCTGACTACTGGCCAATCAGCATTTTATTAAACCAATATGAGTGACAAATCTTTACAGTGTACAAGAGCATTATCGCCCAGGACATGACTCTTTGCCTGACCTATGATATAGGTCTCTCACTATTTCCCTGCCTATGTTATTAGGAAGTGTAAACTTTAGTAACAAGGATCGAAAAACTCTGTTTTTCTGTCTTCTTGGTTTTGTTAGAGTCACATCCATTGACCTGATCTTAACATTTGATGAAATAAATACATACAAGGGACCATGCAGGAGAACAAGGTTGGGGATTTATAATTTACTAGCACAAGAGTGCAGGGACATTCTCAAATAATATAGATAAGCTTAACCATTTTGTAAGAAGCAGGTGTTCAGCTAGCAAAGGGCAAACAAATCTTTCTGAATCACCAAATACACTTTTCTGTGCTGGGTTTGAAAATGATCAGGATGTACACCCTGGCCTTCATCCAAATTTCATGTGGTATGAAAGGGTCTTAATGGTGTCAGAGGAATAAATGAATCTACTAAAGCAAGAAACTTGTTTTGTGAAACAATCAAATCAATATAACTTAGGGGCTTAAGTAACGGGTTTTAGAAAAAATATTAAAAATACAACTTGTG